>BQNB010024781.1:0-57232 GCA_026074375.1 Tanacetum coccineum
TATATATATATGTATATGTATGTATATATGTATATGTATATATATATGTATATATATACATATATGTATATATATACATATATATATATATACATATATACATATATACATATGTATATATGTATATGTATATATATATGTATATATATACATATATATACATATATACATATATATACATATATATACATATATATACATATATATTAATGTAATAAGGATAAATAAATAAAAGATTTTTTTTTATAGGTACGGCGTACTTTAGGAAAAGTGCGTCGGCTTTTCTGGAATTTTTATGTTTTTTTTTCCGAATATTATGATAAACTAGATAATTACAAATACACAAGGCATATAATCAAATAAAATACAATTTCAAATGATTATAGAACCTAAGACTAGCAGATTTGGGGTTTTGGTTTTGGTTTTTTTTTTAATAAGATTATGTTTGTGAAAATTTGCAGAAAGTGCAGCGTATTTGGGTAAAGTACTGTGTACCTTCTGATACCACAGTTTGAGAATCGTTTAGCCCATCTAGGATCAGTTTTACAGATAATATTGAACACGCAGCGGAATAATAAGAAAGCAATATTATCAAACAAGGTTTTTCATTGAACGATTTCTCTATTACCCCAACTATAACTTGGGGCTACACTAACTAACTATGGTGTACTATTCGACTTTAATCAGTCGACTATGCTATGTAACTAACTACGGTGTACACACACCTTTACTACTCGACTCTTATTAGTCGATGTTTCTATGGATGGATCTCTAAAACCTATGTCTATGATCTCTTTATATAGGGAGAGATCATGACTTACAAAGGAAGTAAATCAATAGATAAGGAAATTATTTAAATTACATTAAACCACATTAATATGTTTCCTAATTATCCTGTAGAATATTTGAACAAATCTTCATATTTCTCCACCAGCTTGTAGAGTTTTATAATGACGACTTTGATCCTTTTGTTTCATTCTTTTATTCATTTTGTCTCATCAAATCAAGAATCCCAACAGTACCATCAATGACCTTGCAAGAAAAGATTTAGTTCGAGGCTTACCTAGATTGAAGTTTGAGAAAGATCATCTATGCTCCGTGTGTCAACTAGGAAAGAGCAAAAAACATACCCACAAACCCAGAACTGAAAACACCAACTTGGAAGTTCTTAATACCCTTCATATGGATTTATGTGGACCGATGCGAGTTCAAACTATTAATAGGAAGAAATACATCTTAGTTATTGTTGATTATTATTCGCGGTTTACTTGGGTTAAGTTTTTGAGATCGAAAGATGAGACCCCAGAGGTTTTTATTAAAATTCTGAAGCAAATACAAGTCGGTCTCAACAAAACTATTAGAAACGTCCATACCGATAATGGCACATAATTTGTCAATAAAGATTTGAATGATTATTATGAACGTGTCAGCATGTTTCATCAAAAGACAGTTCTGAGGACTCCACAATAGAACGGCGTTGTAGAAAGACGGAACCGTACTCTTGTTGAGGCTGCTAGGACAATGCTGATCTTTTCCAAGGCCCCGATGTTTCTATGGGCAGAAGCTGTGGCTACTGTATGTTACACCCAAAACCGATACCTCATTCACACTCGTCACTACAAAACCCCATATGAGCTGGTGCATGACAAGAAGCCTGATCTTACCTTTTTCAGAGTCTTTGGTGCTCTTTGTTGCCCTACAAATGACAGCGAAGATCTTGGAAAATTACAACCAACAGATGATATTAGAATATTCGTTGGTTATGCACCTAGCAGGAAAGGGTATAGAATCTACAACAAAAGAACCCGACGTATTATGGAAACTATTCACGTGCAATTCGATGAGCTGACTGAGCAGATAACTAATGTGCAACTCAGTACAGGACCCGCTCCTACTTTTTTGACGCCTGGATAAATAAGTTCAAGGCTCGTACCAAATTTTGTTCCTGCAGCACCTTATGTACCTCTCACAAATAAAGAACTGGAGATTTTATTCTAGCCAATGTTCGATGAATACATGGAACCTCCTCGTGTTAAAAGACCGGTCTCTCCTGCTCCAGAAGTTTCAGTTCTAGTCAATTCAGTCGGTACACCTTCATCTACTACCATTGATCAAGATGCACCTTCTCCAAGTCATTCACCGTCATCTTCGGCATTCCAATCTCCAAGTTTACATAAAGGCGTTGCAGCTGATTCTACTCTCATGGAAGACAATCCCTTTGCTCCTGTTGACAATCATCCCTTCATAAACGTATTTGCTCTGGAACCTAGTTATGAAGCATCATCATCCGGGGATCTTCGTTCAGCGTAATCTCCTTATGTCTCTCAAACACTTCATCATCTCGGGAAATGGAGCAAGGATCACCCACTGGATAATATTATTGGCAATCCCTCTCAGCCGGTATCTACTAGAAAACAACTAGCAACCGATACCTTATGGTGCTTGTATAACTCTGTACTGTCAAAAGTCGAACCAAAGAACTTTAAATCTGCAATTACTAAAGATTGCTCGTTTCAAGCCATGCAAGATGAGATTCACGAATTTGATCGGCTTCAAGTATGGGAATTAGTACCTCAACCAGACTGTGTCATGATCATTGCTCTCAAGTGGATTTACAAAGTTAAACTTGATGAGTACGGTGATGTTTTGAAGAACAAGGCTAGGTTAGTGGCCAAGGGATATCGACAAGAGGAGGGCATTGATTTCGAGGAATCTTTTGCACCGGTTGCATGTATCGAGGCTATTTGCATCTTCATCGCTAATGCCGCTAGTAAAAACATGACCATCTATCAAATGGATGTAAAGACAGCATTTCTAAATGGCGAATTGAAGGAAGAAGTCTATGTTAGTCAACCAGAGGGTTTTGTTGATCCTGATCATCCGACACATGTTTATCATCTGAAGAAAGCTTTGTATGGTTTAAAGCAAGCCCCTCGGGCATGGTATGATACCCTGTCACGATTTCTTTTGGACAACAAATTTTCTAAGGGTGCAGTTGATCCGATACTATTCACTCAGAAAACAGGCAAACATATTCTTCTTGTTCAAATATATGTAGATGATATCATTTTTGCCTCGACCGACCCTAATGCATGTGAAACATTTTCCTATGAGATGAGTTCTAAAATTTAAATGTCAATGATGGGACAAATGTCGTTTTTCTTAGGCTTACAAGTTTCTCAAAATCCTAGAGGCATTTTCATTAATCAATCAAAATTTGCTCTTGAAATATTAAAGAAATTTGGGATGGATTCGTGTGACCCTGTTGATACACCCATGGTGGATCGACTCAAACTGGATGAGGACCCCTTAGGGATTCCAGTTGACCAGACTCGATTTCATAGTATGGTCGGCTCCCTAATGTATCTCACTGCCAGCAGACCCGACCTTGTATTTGATGTATGCATGTGTGCTAGGTATTAGGCTTCGCCTACCAAAAAGCACTTAAATGGGTCTTTTGGTATCTCAAAGGAACCAATAATTAGGGCCTTTGGTATCCGAAAGACACCGCTATGGTACTAACGGCCTATGCAGATGCGGACCATGCAGGTTGTTAGGACACATGAAGAAGTACGTCAGGAAGTGCTCAGTTCCTTGGAGATAAATTAGTCAGGTGGTCATCAAAGAAACAGAAGAGCATTGCGATCTCAATACAGAGGCAGAATACATTTGCCATGTCGGATGTTGTGCTTAGGGGACCTAGAAATGTCATTCAATAATGACACGGGTCTTTAAATGAAGCTCGAACGGAAGTTCAAACTTTTCAAAACATGTTTGTATGGCTTGCAGTTATATCAGACTGCAACCCTTTTTTCAAATTAAGGAAAGCATGTCGCCAAAAAGACGGCTGTTCCTAATAACGGGTGATTAAGTTCTCCCAGGCATGGATTACTTTATATCCATGCAACCTCGATCTAATGTACGCTTTAGTGCATTATTTCCTGATGTAGAAGAGAAGTCTTTTGTCTATCCATATAATTTTCCGTCAATGATTCTTCAGAAAATTATTTGGTTTTCACATGGTGGTTTAATGTTGTTGGAAAATCAATCGGACCTATGTTTTCATAAATTTGATACTCAATCAACGACTACAGCTCTTTGAATAGAAAATGGGTCACTGATTGAGGGGGAGAGTACCTTTCAAAATTTATGACAGTTATCGGGCATCTTAATACATTAAACAATTAATTGAGAAAAGATTTGTATCTAAGTTAAGGGGGAGTTAAACTTGTGTTAACTTAAAAAGGCCAAATTCGTCAGTTATATGCAAGTATAGGGTCTTATGTGCTATTTGCTATTTGTTTCCTAGACTCATAAAACATAAAGGACCATGTATGCCATTTATGCATCTCAAATAATCCCTTAGTAATACTCTTATACCTTAAATGGAAAAGAATGTAGAAAGTGAGGGGCCAAATCTGCCATAAGCTGAAAGTTGTAATTAAGTATAAAAAGTCATTGCGTTTTAACTTTTTCAATTATCCCAAATCCAGTCAAACCATTTCAATTTTTTTCTCTCAACCCAAAACTCAACCTATTTCGATTTGCTTGATTCATGGCCATCTGTGTGATTTCTTGTTTAGGTAATGCTTGGTTAGTGTTCGTTAGCATCTAAATATGCTTTATCTCTAAATTCATGGCTTGAAATTCATTAAATCGTGTTTTTGGTAACGTGTTCATGCAAAATCATCATCCAAGTCTAGGTTAATGTTTGAATATGTGGTTTGTTTGCTAGGTTAGCATTAGATTACGTACATGATGCTTCGTTGATGTTTTAATTGCTTCCCCAATAGCTAATTTATGGTCCTTGTGATTTTCGCATATTGTTTGACTTGTTGAGTCAAAAACATGAGCGTATGATGTTTGTGGTGGCCTTTTGTTGATGATAACTTAGTTAGTGAGTAGAATAGAATGTATATATTGATCTGGTTATGCCTTGGATACCTTGATTTGTAAGTTGAAATCTGCGAATATGAGTGTTCTTGGTTGCGTTTTGTTAGGGGTTCTTGGTTGCGATTTGTATATGTATTTTCTTGATTGCGTTTTGCTCTGAGATTCCATGTTGCGTTTTGCTTATTAATTGTTAAACAGGTCAAAACGCAAGTCATTGCGTTTTGCTTTGAAGACCATTAAAATATTAAAATATTAAAACCCTCATTTCGAATTTTTTTTAATGATTGCGTTTTGTATATTTTGAATATAATATACCTTGCGTTTTGACGGATTGCGTTTTGTCTGACTGCGACTTGTCTCTTGCGTTTTGAAATGTCCGCGTTTTGATTATTTTTATAAAATATTCATTGCATTTTGATGGACTGCGTTTTGCTTGGTTGATGTCTGCGTCTTGTGTGCAATTGCGTTTTGCTGACTGTCTGCGTTTTGTATCTTGCGTTTTGTTGCATGTTGTTTGTCCTTTTGCGTTTTGCCTATTACATCTGCGTTTTGTCTAGTATTTCTTGTCAATTGCGATTTGATCATTGTGTTTTGGTCATTGCGTTTTGTCTTCTCTTCCATGAGTTAACTTTCGTTGACTCAAGAGTTGACCAAATCTGTTGACCACCACTTTAACATGATCTCAGTGTCTTTTTCTAGGATGTAGTCCATAACTGATTAACTCCTAAGCACTTGCTCACATCTAACATCTCTGTTCTGTATGTATGCCTTTCTGTGAATGTGATTGTGCAGATACAATGGCTGATGTTAATGTTAATGCTCCTGCTGAACAAGCACCTGCTATGGCACCACCCACTCGTACTGATGATCAGATCCTGCCTCGCAGCAGATGGGTGCCTGTAGGAAAAAGCAACTGCTATTTGGATGTAGAAAAGTCACAGAGCAATCCAATCTACAAGATTGCTGTGGATATTCTGAAGCACACCAACTTCTTCAGAGCCTTCACTGCTTCCTCGACAATTCCATCGATCTATATTCAGCAGTTTTGGGACACTATTCGATATGTCAAAAACACCAGGAGTTACAGCTGTCAACTAGATGAGCAATGGTTCGATCTCACCAAAGACACACTCAGAGACGCCCTTCAGATCACACCAGTCGACAACAACAATCCATTTTCTTCCCCACCAACACCTGATGCTCTCATCAACTTTGTCAACGAACTGGGTTACCCGAACGTTGTCAGAACCTTATCTGCTGTCGTTACTAATGACATGTTTCAGCCGTGGAGAGCACTCACAACAATCATTAATTTGTGTCTTACGGGAAAGACTTCAGGGTTTGAGAGACCAAGGGCTCCGGTGTTACAAATTCTTTGGGGCGTCATCAATCAAGCCCATATTGATTATGCAGAGAGGATGTGGGAAGAGTTCACCCAATCCATCCATACCTTCATTGAAGACAAAAAGAATCTGGCACGGCATACTCAGGGAAAGAAGAAAGCCAACCTCATTGTGATCCCAAGTGTTAGGTTCACCAAGCTGATCATCCATCACTTACAAAGCAAGCACAAGTTCCACCCGAGACCAGGTTCTCCTCTTCATTTGCCTAATGAAGAACCTGTTCTTGGATATCTCAAGTTTAGTGCAAAGGGAACCAAACGGGAAGTCTTTGGGATGCCTATTCTGAATGATCTTATCACTGCTGACATTCGAGGAGAACAATACTACAATGCGTATCTGGAGAAAGTAGCCAAGCATAAAAGATATCTTGCTGGTGAAGAAGTTAGTGATCCTGACTCTCCTGCACCTAAACCTGCTAAGGCTACCAAACCCAAAGCAACCAAGCAATCTAAGCCTTTAGCATCTAAAGCAGCACCAGTAACAAAACCTGCAGCCGCCAAGGCTCCCAAGCCCACTGCTTCTCAACCACCCAAACCAACACCTGCAACAACTGAACCCTCCAAGAAAGACCAAAGTAAAAAGCGTAAACTGGTCAAGGAGTCTTCTGAGGCACCATCTCCAGCCAAACGACCTAAAGCTGGTAAGGTGATAAAGAAGCGAAAGCCAAAGAGCTCCTTACAGCTGATTGATGAACTTGTTGATGAAGGTGTTCCAGATAAGGAACCGGTGTACGGTGATGAAGAGGCTGATACGCAAAGGGCAATTGAAGAAAGTTTAAAGGAGGTTCACGATGCGCATCGGGGTCCACTTCCTCCTGTGGTGATCAGGGAACCTGACTCTGGGAAATTTCAACCGCTTCCAGATGTTCAGGGAAAGGGTAAAGAGAAAGTCAGTGATGAACAAGTGGCCCTTGATCTACTCACTCTTCAGACACTAAAGAAGAAGAGCCTTACTGAACAATATATCTTCCAAAGGCGCAGTTCTGCACCAACTGAACCTTCAGGTCATGATGAATCTTCTTCATTGTATGCGGAACTTGGTCTGACTGACAGTGAGACAGAATCTGATGAGGAAATGCCAGGGACTGATGCTGGAGATCAAGACAAAGGCCAGGCTAGACCAAACACTGGTATACAAGATGAAGGCCAGGCTGGATCAAACCCTGGTGATGTTGCAGTGTCTTAACCTCAATCCAGTCATGCTGTTCATGCTGGACCAAACCATGAACACATGGACCTTGAGGTCACTGATACTTCAATTCAACAAAACCCTGAGCAAATGGATGAAAAGTTCACTACAACGGCTTACCCAAATGTTCAGGAGAACCTTAAACTCCCAACTGAAGATCAAGCGAGACTTGAAGAACCTGCAAGCTCTGCTGGAACCATGTCTTCTCTACAAAATCTTGACAAAGAACTCAGCTTCGCCGATCAGTTCTTTATGGAGAAGTCACAGGAAGATGAACCTGAGAAAACCAATACTGAATCGAAGGTTCAGTCAATGGTCACGGTTCTCATTCATCAGGACACCTCTTCTGTTCCTCTAAAGACCACTCTGGTTATTGATCTCACAGTCTCTCAACCAATCTCCACAACGGTTCAAGCACCACTACCAACATCAACAGCAACGGTCACAACAATCAAAACAACAACATCTCTTCTACCACTACCAACTCAACCACAACAAGGCTCCTCAGATTCGATCTTAACTCAGCGCATCGATGAGCTTGAGCAACATATGGCGGGTCTGCTATAAGACAACTTAGCCCTGGAGGAAAGATTGGAGAAACATGGGTCCAGATTGTACAAATTAGAGAATCTTGATATTCCCTATCAGGTGAGCAAGGCAGTGGATGAAATTGTCAAGGATGTTTTTGACTGGGCCATTCAAGCAACACTCAGGGAACGCTTTAGAGATTTTCCAGAAGCTGACATGAAAGAGATTATTCACCACCGCATGTGGGAAACCAAATCCTACGAAGCTCATGAAGATCACAAGAAGTTGTACGAAGCTCTGGAGAAATCAATGGACCGTGATCACTCTGAACAGCTCCTAACTGATTTGGCTGAAGCACGAAGAAAGAAGAAAAGGAGACATGAGTCACCAAAAACACCACCTGGGTCTCCACCTCATCAGCCACCCCCTCCTCCATCACTTGCAGGTCCATCTGGAACTTCAGGAGCTTCTGGCACTTTTGGATTGCCTCAACTACCTCCTCCTCCTCCACCTCTATCCACCAACCAGAGTGGTCAGTCAACAAGGACAGATACCCCAAGCTCTTTAAAGACAGTGACTTCAGCTAAATATACGGCTTGAAGATCTACATATGGATGCTGATTCGGCTCCCGACGAACAGGTACATTCGTCTAATGATGAAGACATTGGGAATGATCACATTCCTAAGGTTAATTTGAAGCAAGATTGGTGGAAGCCACTTTCTGAGGAAGACAGACCTGCTACACCAAAACCTGCCTGGTCCATTCCATCATCTGACCTGCCTGTCCCAATGAACAACTAGGCATCTGCTCTTGCATCCACCTATGCACCTCCATCAGAAAACTCGTTACTTGCTCAGACCGGTGACATGACAATCTTTATGGACTGGTTTTGTAAAAAGAAAGGGATCACGGAACTTACACAAAAAGACCTGTAAGGCCCTGCATTTGAAATCGTCAAAGTCTTCCATCTTAATGTGATTCATCTCCAATACTAAATGGAAGAATGCCATAAACTCCGCACTGATCAAGTGGACGATGCAATCATCAGGCATAATGTCAGCAAACCACTACCACTGGGTGGTCAGCCAGGGCAAGTCACAATTCAAGCTGACTTCTTCTTTAACAAAGATTTGGAGTATCTAAGATATGGTAGCAAAGGTGGCAGACCTGCGTTGTCAATCTCGAAGATGAAAGCGGCGTATTATCCTGATGTTGGGTTAGAGCAAATGGTACCCGATCATATGTGGATTGAAGAAGAATGCAAGTGTGACATTGCGGCTATGTATGGTATTTCTCACTGGTGGTTCCAAAGACAACGATTCTACATTGACAGACACACATCTGAGGGTGATCGCAGAGCTGTACGAACTCATATGCGCATTTTAAGTGTTGTCAGAATTGAAGTTTTCTCCTTATATAGGTACGATTACATGAAGACGATCGTCCTTCGTAGAGCTGATCTTAATGAGTATATTATTGCGGAAAGGGACTTCAAATATCTATACCTGAGTGACTTTGAAGATCTGTACTTATTGAATCTTCAAGGTCATCTGAACCATCTTCCACCCCAAGATTAGAAGATTCTCTCTACTGCAGTTAACTTATGGATCAAAAACTTAGTTATCAAACAACGAGTAGAAGACTTCCAACTGGGAATTGAGAGCTACCAGACTCAGCTAAACCTCACCAAACCTCGATGGGATGCAACTGGTTTTGAGTTCAAGCATGACTTCACCGTAATTGACTCTCCAAGAGCCGTCACATTTAGGGATAAATATGAGGTTCAGATGATCATGCGCTTCAATGAGATCCACAAGTTCAGCGACGGCACTCTGCAACAGATTGATGAGGCATTAGACTACCGGGTCAAGGAATTCAAGGTCAACAAGATGAATCTAGGTTTGAACACACGGTTTTAGACAAGGAAAGATGTCGAAAGAAGCAAGGAGTTCATGTTTGCCATTCAGAAACAGCTTAAGACAAGGAGGATCTTCTGTAACCTGGAAAGCTTTGTTAGTGGACGAATAAGAGAAGGAGACTACAGACTTCTGCAGAGAACTAAATAATACATCATCTCTGCAATCAAGGTCCATCTCTTGTGGGGTATTCTTATACATGTTGTAGTAATTTATACATTATACATTAGTAATTAAGATGTGTGTCGTGTCAGTACATTTAGTTGTTTAGAGTTTGTGTCAAATCTTATAACCATTAGCACAAACTTATCATAACTGACACGAACTATGTCCCTCCATAATTGAGGGGGAGCATGAATATGTTCCATTATAGGCTTGTATAAATCAGACACATTTTTCTCCCAAATTTTTCTAACATATTTAAATCAATTGAGATCCTAAATCTCAAACGGTTTGAAATTTTTGATCAGGAGAGAAAATGTGATTTTAATATGAAAATATGATAAAAATGTGATCTTTTGGACTCAAGTGTAGGCTCTCCCATATGTGTTAAACTCTTTCGAATATCGATGCACATATTGAGGGGGAGCGAATGGTGTATGATGGCAATTGTGGAAATACCAAAGACCGACCTTGTAATTATTCTATCGGAGTTATAAGGATGTTAAGGTTAGGTAATCATTCCCACGATCCCGAAAGATCCAGAGGGATCTACCCAGGTATAACTCACTAGTTAGTATAGAAGTCCTTAGGTATGATTAAAAAGGAGTAATGTAAGAGTAAGGGAATAGTGAGGACTGAGATGGAGCTAGTACTAGAACATACCCAACAAGGTACTAGTAATGAAGTCTCGGTAAGCACTGAAGGGGTTAAAGAATGAAAAAGAAATGTTAAGATTAAGGGTGAAAAGAAAGCATCCCTCCTTAAACATTAGGCAGAAACCGGGTCACTACATATGCTGTCAGAATCACATGGTTGATTGCTAAAATTGAAGACAAGTATCATGGACCCAGTGATATGCTGCACAACCCTCCCTAGCCACTTAAGATCCCTTAAAGGATTCTTGTTTCATTTCTCACGGATATCAATGCATTTCTATCATATTGAAAAGGTGGCAGTCCGCTCCAGCCTCCGACTACTAAAACCAAAACTGCACTATTGAGTCTAGAGCCATGAGATCATCCATAAATCTAGTTAGGACACTAATACAAACTATGCTTGTTCATCACACACTATGATAACAAGTAAGATCCTAAGAGTCCTATGCATTATCCTCGTGGTATCGCTAGAACATCCGAGTGATACGTAAGTACTCACAATGAAGATGGAAATCCTTCTAGAGCCATCATCAAACAAGCTCTTGGTAGGTAACTTGTGAGATCCTCTTAAGGATCAAACTTGTGACAACTGGAAAACAACGATGGGGCGATTCCGAGTGAATCAAACTTGTTCCAATGTATGAATTGAAGAGTTGTTTTTGAAAAACCTTTCGATGTGCTCAACAACTGTTTTTCGAGCACATTGACTGTGTATATCTTTCAAAACAAATGTGTTTTTGATGAAATTTGATCTTATGATATAAAACTTTTGATGCGTCACAAAAACTCTTTTCTGAGTGACACGCGACTGATGTTCAAATCAATTTCTCATTAATCAGTGGGTTTCTAATTCACTGGTTCACTCACTCCATGCTTTGTCTACTTTGAGATGCTTCGGTTTGAGAACGGCTAGCACAACTGTGAAACCCTATCAAGGAGATTCTATAGAATTCTACCTGATCACAGGCAGTATTTATACTGATTAATGAGGAACCGTGGTTCTTGAAACCTTATTCAATGAAAGTGAACAAAGATACTTTCGTTTGTTTATTACTAACATATACATGCAGGAATCCTGACGGTAGCTATTGCTGGCAAGAGATACATTGATTCATAACCCCATGCTCACACATCATATTCTTAATCATAGACATCATGACAACTGAAAGACCTACAACATAACTTCTGCAACTCTGATGCTTGTTATCATGATCCAGAAAAGTGTGAGCATGTCGGTTCGAAGGTCACAACATCACATGGAGGCAATACCACTCTACAAGGGTGATTTAGAGATTTGCTATGTCTGATGACCTTAAAGAAAGCTCAAAGATCATACAAGTCAATGGAACGATAATCAAAGATCACTACATAATTTACAATGGAATCAAAGAATGAAGAATCAAAGATTACGAGCTAAAGTCAGAAGATCAAGACTTAGAATGATAGAATTCAAATTGTATTTTCTGGGGTGACCTCCCTTAGGGGGAGATTGTTAGGTTTATGAAAAAGACTCAGTCACCCTGTGTATTGTCTAGAATATCATAGCTCGTAGTTTAAACGTAAGCGTATGACTCATGGTATTGGGCCGGGTCTTTTACCTACTTGTAAGCCCATACCATAGCCCATTAGGGCATCTAAACTCTTATATAAAAGCCTCTTTCCAGCCATGGAAATAGGTTGGTTGTTCAATTTATCAAACATACACATAAGGTGTAGTTTCTCTCACTAGAACTCACTTTCTCTCTCTATAAATTTGGTCAACCCCTAAATCATTGATTGTGATATGATATCCAATATACTACATACACCTGGGAGAAAGAGAGAATCCAAACACTTATGTGAGGAGCTAGTATATAAATTTCGTGCTTTTAATTACGAGGTCTAATTGGTTGTGTCATGAATTATCTTTAAAGAGCAAGTTAAATGCCGCTGATATTGCTATTAACTAAGGTAGAAAAGCTCATTTGCTTGAGGACAAGCAAATCTCAAGTGTATAGGTATTTGATGAGGTGTCATTTTATATACTTTTTTAGGGTCATTTAACCACCTAAATCCTATAAATATTCTCTAAATATGTGCTTAATCATTTTTTTTGTATTTTTAGCACTTGGATGGCATTTGGAGAAATACACGTGACTTGGGCTCATTTTAGGAAGAAACAGATGAGATTACAACTCTACACGAAATTTGATGAAGAAAAGCCATATTTGTGACAGTGTTAGGACGTCTAAGAGACGGCTTCTGGATTTCTAGTGACGACGTCTGAAGTAGCTGATTAAAAGAAACCATAAGAAGATTCGGTGTGGTAACGGTGTCGCAACTTATAAGAGACGATGTCGTGCCTGTTTTACTATATATACAAACTCATATTTAGGGTTTTAAGTGTAGAACTCATGAGTCTTATTTAGAGTACGATTATTATCAGATTTTGGGTTGATTTTAGGGTTCTAAAACCCTCTTGTATCCACCTTAACTACATGTTTTAATCAAGTGATGGCCTTCTATCTGTTTAATCTTTCAATATGTCTTGTTGTTTTATTAATTGTTGTTCTTCACTTTCTTATAACATGTTAGGATAGATTTATTAGTGTTTGCTTATGATTGCATGAAAATTAGTTTGTAAATCCTTTTAATATTGCTTCTTGTTGATGAGTGTGCGCGTTAGGCTCTAGAAAACTAGCTTCTTTTATAGACTGCAAAGACGTCTAGAGAAACATGATTGTGTAGAAAGGATACCATCACAACAATCTTCATACTACCTTGCCCTAATATGGTTGATCACCTTTTAAGTGTTGAATGCATGTAATGTACTCTTAGGGGTCTTGTAACAGTCTTCATATTACCTTACTTGTGCGTTGCCTTAACAAAATATTACATAGACAGCGGATTCGTGCAATTCGTTCATGAATTAGGAAATACTTACACATTACATCACAAGTGTGACAAAGCAATAGGATTATGAAGAGAAAACTAAGCAGTAGTACATGATTAAGTGAACGCGTTTGTTTACCTATACGAGTTTCCATAAGTAGATTAGATTTAGATAAGATTAGTAGTTAAATAGCTTAAAATCAAACCCCTTCAAAACCGAGATTTTATTTGCTTGCTTAAAAGTTGAGTATTGAAGAAAAGTCCAAGTTATTTGTACAACTCTTAGAAGCAAGAAAGAAACACTTTCCAACAATGAGAGCTCAAGAAAAGAGGAACAAACCACCAACTAAAGCTCAAAAGAGAAAAACAATGTCTACTTATCTGAAAAACATGGCTGGATACAAGCATAATCAATTGAAGAACAAAAGCTTTGATGATATTCAGAAGTTATTTGACAAAGCTATGAAGAGGGTAAACACATTTCAAGATATAGATACAGAATTGGTGGAAGGCAGTGAAGTAAGAGCAGAAGCCAGTAAGACAAGAGCAGAAGGAAGTTCTAAGAGAGCAGGAGAAGAGCTAGAACAAGAAAGCTCTAAAAAGCAAAAGTTAGAAGAATACAAAGAGTCTGAAGAGTTTAAGAAATGTTTAGAAATAGTTCCAGATGATGGAGATGATGTAACTATTGATGCTACATCGTTATCTATTAAGTCTCCAAGCATTGTTGACTAGAAGATTCATAAAGAGGGGAAGAAAAGCTATTACCAGATAATCAGGGCTGATGGAAGTTCAAAGATTAACTTAGTGTTCAGTCATATGCTTAAAAGTTTTGACAGAGAAGACTTGGAAACTTTGTACAAGTTAGTAAAGGCTAAGTATTGATCAACAAGACCAGTGGAGGACTTGGATTTAGTTTTATATGAAGATTTGAAGAAAATGTTTGAACCACATGTAGAGGATAATGTATGGAAAAATCAATCAGACTACAAAGTATTAGATTGGAAGCTACATGATTCATGTGGAGTACATTCATTGAGGAAGCAAAATGTACACATTCATATGTTGGTAGAAAAGAGATATCCTCTTACAACACCTACAATCACTGATATGCTAAATAGGAAGCTCCAAGCTGATCATTAGAATGAAATGTGTTATCAGCTTCTTAAACTTCTAACAAAATAGCTCAAGAATCAATGAAGTATTTGGAAGCATCCTCCTGGTGATTATGAAGCTTTTAATGAAGAAACTTGATGATTTTAGAGATAAATATCAAGTTTAGGGGAGAATTGTTAGGATTAAAAGACTTCTTGATGATCTTGGAGTTACTGCTGCTAAGGTTTGTATTACTACTACTAAGCTAAAGTTAGTGATGTTCATTAACTTCTATGAAAAACATGCTAAGTAGTTAGTACTACTAGTGTAACTTAGTTACTACTGCTAGTGTAACTTAGTACTGCTAGTATATGTTAGTACTACTAGAGTAAAGTTAGTACTGCTGGTGAAGATTAAAGAAAATATTCTAAGTAGTTAATGCTACTTGTACATAGTTAATGTTGCTGGTGTATAAGTTACTACTGCTGGTATTCAGAGTTAATGCTGCTAGTACAAAAGTTACAATTGCTAAAAGATTAAGATTGCTGAAAGAGTTTCTATTATCAGAGAATGGATAAAGACAGAAGAAAGGATAAAGATTGTTTGGAGATCAAGAATACTTACGTGATAAGTATTAGTTATTTATAGAATAGATCATAGAAAATATTCTATGTTTTAGGAATATATTGTAAATCGACTAGGACTCCTTGGTGTATAAAAGGAGGTCCTAGGGCATAGAGTTTGATATCTAGAAATATTTTGTTTTGATATCGTTATAGCTTCAAGGTTTTGTAACCTTAATACTAGTTAGAGTATTCGTATTGATATATTGAAGCTTTGTTTGTTAATCTGTGTGTTCATTAGAATTACTATTCTATTGCATATTCTTCTTATTGATCAAAGATTAGATTCCGCATAATCTTTGATATATTTTACAAAGTTTCTATCATAGTTGTGTTGGATTTATCTAGCATAACTAAACCATACACAAGCTAAGGAATTCAAGATCTACTTAAGTGGGATCAACACTTCTTCTTGTCAAATATAACCTGTAATTAAAGACAAAGACAACTATACCAAGCATAAAATCGACGGGATAGATAAATATACAATGAGAGTTTAGGGTTTCGGCTCTATGAAAGCAGTGAAGATAGGATGAGAGTAATGATATAATTATAGGTTTTCTGCAGGTTTACCAAAAAATTACAAATTTTAAATATTGCACGTTTTATTTTATAGAAATACTTGAAAATTTCAAATTTTTACATAGCTGGAGACGCGACGCCGTCAGGATAAATCCTGATGCCATCTCCAGCATCTGTGAAAATTTCTTCTTCATTTTTTAATGAGAAATTTCCTACACGCAATTTTATTAGTCAAGTATGAAGAAAGCACTGCATAAAAACCTAGAATTAATCGTTACAATCATATGACTCGAAACTAACGTGAATTAATATAAACAATTTATTTTAAATATTTGAATTTGGTTCTTAAAAACTAGATATTTCCCTTACACTTATTTTATTGCAAAATACCTTTGATTGCAAATAAGACGAAGTTATAAACAAACAAAGCATGATTACAAAATAATTCAAACAATAAAGAATTAAAACACACGACACTCCTAACTGTGAGAAAATTAAATATTGGGTTGCCTCCCAAAAAGCGCTTTTCTTTATTTATGAGTCTTGTAGCTAGACTCGAAGTGACACGTCCTTACGTGACTTCTCTTTAATCGTCCATTCCATATTCTATTTTAACAAGAGCAAGAAGCTTACTTTGAAATTTTTGTTCTTCCATTGGTCGAACTCCATTTCGATTTCCAGGTGAAGTTTTATCATTTCTTCCCATTCCAGGACTAGCCTATTTACAGTCATAGTGGGGGCTATAGGCTCTATGTCGTTCTTAACTCCTCTTTCGACCTTACAGAGGGACTCAGATATCCTATGAAAACTTATCTTACTCTTTTCAGACCTTAGAGTTATGGTGCCCTTATCAAACTTAATTACGGCCTTGGCCATTGTCAAGAATGGTGTTCCTAGGATGAAGGGTCTATTTTCGTCTTCCTTTATGTCTAAAATCACAAAGTCCATGGGGTACACACTCGGCAACCTCAACTAATATGTCCTTAGTTATTCCTAAAGGGTAGATATACGAGTGGCTTGTTAGCGAGAGTCTAATGTCCATCTTAGCAGGCCTCTTGTCGGTTAGTTTCATGTAGGTAGAGAGGGGCATGACATTTACGTCGGATCCTTGGTCAACTAGGGCTTTCATGTGTTTCAGGCCTCCTATGTTACAGGGTATTTTGAAGTTTCCTCTGATGTCCTCTTTCCTTGTTATCTTTTTTCTAAGGATTACTTCATAAACAGCCCCCCTAAGTGATAAATTGTATGTCTTCCCTTTTATTTTTATAACTCGTGCTCCCGATAAGGAGTCGTTGAACCTATGATTACCCACAAATCCCTATATTAGTTTCTCATTGATCATATGCTTCATGTAATATTCAACAGGTTGAGAGCTAGGTGCCTCGGTTGTTTTTTCTTTTCTAGCTTTTCTATTTGGTTTGTTTCCAGCTTTATCCTCCTTCTCGGCTTCCTTGACTGCCATTTCAGTTTCTATCTTGGTAGGTTTTTCAAAGTCTTCACGGGTCGTTACGTCAGTTTTTTCACTCCATTATTCCTCCCCTCTGGTGAGAGAAATGCTCGTGAGTTCTATAAGAAGCCCGAACATTTCAGTCATTCTATCGTTGATCTCCTCGCGTTGCTTGAAAATGGCATTTTCAAATCTCTCCATTCATTCAGTGTGTGCTGCCATGTAGTCCCGTACTCGAGCCTCAAAATTGGTTCCTAATGCTTTGGGTTGGGGGTTCGGACCAGTACTTTCACGAAAAGTGAAGGGGTTCTGCTTTGGTGGTTCAATTTGGTTTTGCGGACGAGGGTTAGAGTAGACTGCTTTGGCATAAGCTTGAGGGATGTGTGTTGAGCTCGGTCTGGGTGTCGGTCGTGATCCCTTTAGTAAGAAGTTAATCTGGTCTTCAAGCTCAAGAAGTCTTCGGTCAGGTGTTTTTTAGGTGCTTTCAGGTGAAGAAATAACCTTGACCTGTTTGATGAATTGTTTTCTGTCATTCCAGCCTTCATGGTCGTAGAGGGCAAGGTTCTCAATGATTTCCCAAGATTCGTCGGCATTCTTATCGCGGAGTTTGCCGTTGGCGGCGTGGTCAATCTTGCATTTATGATGAAAGGAGACATGATCATAAAAAAATTGGATCTGAAGCCAACGATCGATGCCATGATGAGGGACTTTTTGGAGTAAGTCCTTGAAATGGGTCTATGCTTCAGATAGAGATTCTCCATGATGTTGGTGGAACACCAGGATATCATTGCGGAGTTTTGCAGTCATTCCTGGTGGAAAGAATTGAGCAAGGAAACGAGTAGTAAGTGTGACAACTGTGCTTTAAGCAGGTTAGTCAAACCGTTAGTATTGACTTAAATATCATTATGTGCGATAATAATTATGTGTTTATGTGACCTTATGTGAGTTTGGTTATCAATCCATGGAGCGTAATCGTCTCATTGTGATTGAATTTATGGTTAATGTGGGTATTTCATTTTGTTCACATTCTTGTGACAATGAAAATGCTAGTATAATTCTATATGTGTACGTATTTATATGTATATGTATACGTATTTATATCTTTAAGTGTTAGTAGTTAGTAAAATTAAAAGTTTAGTTTAGAAAATATAGAAATTAGAACTTAGTTTTATTAAGTTAGTAAAATAAAATTAGAAATGAAATTTATTTATAATCATTTAAACTAATTTTGAATTTAAAAAGGTTTTATAAATAAATAAAGGTTTTATAAAATATCAAAATTTAAGGGTTTTTGTGTAAATAATAATATATATATATATATATATATATATATATATAGGATAAAGATTTCAAATAAAAAGACAAATATTGTGAGAAAAGAAAGATAAAAAGATTTATCTTTTTTAAAAAGTTTCTCAAAAATTCTGAAAAAATTCCACTCAAGATCGTGTATTTGAGTGCATGAAAAAGTTGTAATGGAAGTTTTTTCATAAAGTGGATTGTCATTGCCGAAAAATTTTTATTAAAAAAAACGTTTGTGCATTAAATCGGTTTTTTTGCATACAAAAATTCGTTTTGTACCCAACTTCTTTTGACTTTTTGTATCAAAATTTTATTGGGCAACCAAACTAAAAAGTCGAAAAATTTATGCATCAAATTTTTTTGTTGCATCAAAATTTCTTATATTGCGCAGTAAAAAAACGTATATAAAATCTCAATATAGGAAAAAACTTCTTTTACAAAAGTTTTATGCACCAACATACCTGATTTAAATGGAATTTTTGAATTTTTTCGAAGAACTTTTTAAAAAAAGTTTTCTTTTTATCCTTCTCACGAATATTGGCTTTATATTTTAACCTTCCTCTCTCTCTCTCTTATCTTTTTTTCTATATATATATATATATTTATATAGAATATATATATATATATATATATATATTTATATTAATATATATATATTATATATATTATATTTAGTATTTCTATATTTATAATATATATATATGGGACGATCGGTTTAGGGGGATAAGAGGGAAAAGAAAACCTAATTTTAGTCTAAGTAGGATTCTAATTAGGTAATTATTCAAACCTTTTTGTAAACACTATAAATACAAAGCCCTTCTCCCTTTTTTTGTGAAACCGGTCGAACTCAAGAGAAGAAAAAAAATTATTTTTTTATCAAGATTCAAGTTGGTGAATTGTGTAATCAAATCTAGGTTTTTAGGTAAGTTCTTAAACTCTTTTCAATTAATCTTCTTTTTAAAATTAATGTAACAATAAATTGATGGAATTAAGGTTTTCATATTCTCTGTAATCTAATGATGTTAGACTAATTAGAAGTGATTAGGGATGAAATATAAGCGTTTTGGTGTAATCGGTTAGGTCTAGAACGCGTTAGAATAGGAATTAGGTTTGAGCAAAATTTTAGGTCATGTTGTTCGATTGATATCTCAATGATGGTAACGTGTTTTATTATCAATCTTATGTCCATTGATAAGTTTAGAGAGTCTAGTTTCCAAAAAGTACAGCCCTGAAAGGTTTTGAGGTCGGGAAGTTAGTCAAATAATTTTTGCAAGAAAAGTTGTCAAAATAGTAAATTCGGATCATATTTAGGTCTGATTCCAGGGAGTAAAACCCCTACTTAAAATTTGAATTAGGGTTAACCAAAAATCAGAGGTCATATTTTAGGTGTCTATTAACACCAGTTCGAAGGGTTAGTGTTAAAACATTTTCTAAGTATTTTTAAGGAAGTCAAAAGTTTTAGTGTGTGATCAGATCCGAATCTGAGTACTTTGTAATGATGAATTTTTATAAAATAGTTCCACTTAATATTATTTTTTCTAAAAAATCAAAGTAGCTCAAAACTCATTGGGGAGCTAGGAGATGTAATGAGAACCATCAATTAGGTGTTTTAGTATTTTATTTGTGGTCATAAAGTGACTACAAAATTCAGTCAGAAACGGTGAAATTGGAAGTTAATGGTTAAGGTTATTTAGGGTATGAAAATGATATGGGAGATGTATTTAAAGGATTATAAACTTATTATAAGGTTTAGAAGTCCATCATATGATTGTTACATTGGTTAGGGCATTTAGCCTAACCGAGTGTAACTTGTATTTTTGTTGTGTTTAGATTGTTTGGAAGATTCTGTCAAGTAGCTGAGCATCAGGTGAGTTTCATAGTCTCATTTTTTCTATGTTTTCTTGGGATGGAAATGATGCAAAGGTCTTAAAATGTTTTAATTGCTGTGATTATGTGGTTTAATTGACGCATGAACTTTTATGTAGCTATTATATATTATGTGCTAAATGTTGTGTGCTTTGGATCGAGGGTAACGTTCCTACCCAATGTTGTGTGCTTTGGATCGAGGGTAACGTTCCTACCCATTACTATGAGACGTGCTTTGTGGCTTAGATCAGGGGACATATTCCGTCCTTGTTATGGTTGATTTGTACGTATGCATGTTAGCCTGTATAATAGTTAGCTTAACTGTCCTGCCATGTTCTGTTTTTATTAATCATAATAATTGATTTAAAGTTTGGGTTGTGTGTCGTAAACCTATGACTCTCACCAACCGTTGTGTTGACGTTTTTAAGCATCATTTTCAGGTGAGCATATTGAGGGTTTTGAAGCTAAAAGTGGCTAGAGAGACATTAGGATTGCATATGGAGTTTATCTTCTTATTTTTGTTTCATACTTGTTTTATGGATTTTTCTTGAATGCCGTTTGATTTCTTAGGTTTGTGAGACATGTTAAGTCTTTGTATTAATGAGACACTTTTTCATTAATACAATATTCTTTCGTGTTAAGGTATTGTCATGACACTTTGTGTCCATTTATGTTTTGTTTTGTGTATGTAGTTTTCTCTATTGTAGACACCATTGTGTTGTGACGATACCCATGAAGTTACGCCTCGTGTTTCCACCTTGGCAGGGTGTGACAGATTGAAATCAGAGCCTTTGGTTATAGAGAAGTAGGTGGTTTGGCCTAGACTATAACCTAGGAGTCCCTCATATAGTTGCATTTTAGGGCTTAAGTGTATATGTACGTATCTACTATATTTTCTCGCTACTTAAAAGCTTTAATTTTTCCTATTTTCATTACTACTATATATATATATACTTTTCATTATGGGGATCTAATAGTATATACCCTTCCTTGTGTTATTTTAGTCATGTCTCCTCCAGCTCGTGCATCTCGTGATAAGTATCATTGGGGAATTGCCTTCGCAACTGGACTCAAGCGTTTTACTGATCTAGTGATGAAGCTTAGTATAAAGCATACGAACCGTAGAGTTTGAATACCGAAAGGTCTGTATCCGTGCTGAATTGAAGCGAAGATGACTAAGAAACAAGTAGGAGGAAAATGGATTCTAGTGAGGGAGATGACGATGATTTCAAAAGATGGAGAAATCTCTAAGTTTCTAGGATACCA
Organism: Tanacetum coccineum; assembly: GCA_026074375.1. Classification (NCBI taxonomy): domain Eukaryota; kingdom Viridiplantae; phylum Streptophyta; class Magnoliopsida; order Asterales; family Asteraceae; genus Tanacetum; species Tanacetum coccineum. The sequence goes on from BQNB010024781.1 coordinate 21,738, forward strand.
TTCGTCTAAAGAAGAAGAGGAGCCAAGTGAGCAACCTAAGCCTTATGATATGTATGGATTTATTGATCACCCAGAACTCCAAAGGAATGAATTTGCTCCGCATCGACTGCCTCAACGAGAAGGCAACCTGAATGGTTGGTTGATTAAGGATGAGGATGAGCCTCTAGGGTAAGAAGCATCCGATAAGGAGGTAGACTCAGATAAAGCAAGCATAAGCGTAAGAAGTTGAAGAAGACAGCTAAAGCTATTCCCGACTACACATTCCGCGACTATCTGTATTGTTCTAAGTGTTGATATGTTTTAGTTTGTTTTCTTTTCCTTTTGACTTTTGGAGCCATGTTTAGGAATGTTATTTTCAACTCTTGAATTTTTAGTATTTTAATATAATAAAAGTGATTATTGGGTTATTCCTATGTGTGATGAGTTGTTTTGATTTGAGTTAGGTGCTATGTGGTGTGTTTATTTCATGAAGTGTCGCCATAGGAGGGAGTACAACTGTGAAAGGAGGCATCTATAATTATGGTGGCCAACATAATTATACATGCGCCACAACACAAGTGGACTTGCAAGTATGATTACATGGATTAATGTTGATACGTTATTTGTTGGTTATACTTGTATGTATATGGTTATGGAAGAGTATGATAAGATCATGGAATTAGAAATCATTATTATATTGTCTAATGTATATAAATTTTATCTTATATAGAAATCGCTACATCCCGTTAAAGCGGTCCTAGCAACGAGGAAAACCCTGACATTTCTACTATCATTGCGCAACAATTGCAAAACATCCTTCTTTAGATCGTCACCCAAGTAACTAATAATGTAAACAATGCTAATGGTGGAAATGGTAGGAATGGTGGAAACAATAGGTGTACCTACAAAGGGTTCATGGCATGCAATCCCAAAGAGTGTGATGGAAAGGGAGGTGCGATAACACTTACCCGATGGATCAAGAAGATGGAGAATGTAATTGACAATAGTGGGTGTGCTGAGAATTAAAAGGTGAAGTATGCTGCTAGCTCGTTTGTGAACAAGGATTTGACTTGGTGGAACACCTAAGTTCAAGCAAGAGGTCGTGAAGCTGCAATAGGTATGTCATGGACTGATTTTAAGGCGTTGCTTGTAGAGGAGTTCTGTCCTTGCAATGAAATGGAGAAGTTGGAATCTGAGTTTTAGAATCATAAGATGGTGGGAGCCAATCATGTTGGCTATATAGATTGGTTTCATGAATTGGCCAAGTTGGTCCCATATCTAGTCACTCCTGGGTCATCACGCATCAAGAGGTACATAGCTGGTTTAGCCCCTGATATTCGAGGAATGCTCCGAGCGACCCAACCAACCACAATTCAGAGTGCAATTCTTAGAGCTGGGATACTTACTGATGAGGCAGTTAGCTGTGGTACATTGACAAAGGGTAATGAGAAAAGAAAGGGAGTGGAAGAGACAAGCAAGCAAGGAGGTTGGGGAAATGATAATAAGAGGGAGAAAGTGAGCAAGGGGTTTATGGTAGCAACTCCTCACAGGAATGGGTATGCTGGCCCTCATCCAAAATGTGCTAAGTGTTGGACTCATCATCCCGAGGGTGGACCTTGTCTAGTGTGCTTTAATTGTCAGAAACCGGGTCACTTTGCAAGGAATTGTCGTATGCCAATTAAGCAGGTGGCGCCGACTAATGTTGTTAGAGGGGAACATGAACCAGGAACATGTTATGAGTGTGGAAGCCGCAAACATTTTCTAAATACTTGTCCTAAATTGACCAGAGCACCTGGTCAAGTGGGAAATCGTTTGACTATTGAAGGAAATCAGAACACAAGGAATAACAAGAATCAAGTTAAAGGAAGGGCCTTTAATGTGAATGCAGTCGGCGCTCTCCAAGATCCTAACGTCATGAAGGGTACTTTTTCTTTGAACAATCACTATGCTACTGTACTTTTAGATTTTAGAGCTGATTTTAGTTTCATTTCTACTGATTTTGCGCCTTTGCTAAATGTGAAACCTAGTTTTGTAAACCCTGGATATGTGATAGAAGTAGTAGATGGTAAGAAAGTAGAAATTGATAGGATTATTCATTATAGCAAACTAGAGCTAGGAAATTCCTTGTTCCCTATAGATTTGATACCCTTAGGTCATGGGAGTTTTGATGTGATTGTGGAGATGGATTGGCTGTCTAAGCATAAGGCTGAGATAATGTGCCACGAGAAGGTAGTTAGGATACAGTTGGAAAGTGGTGAGATACTTCATGTCTAAGGAGAACGTACTCCAGGAATTGCTAAAGCCTTAAGTAACGTGAAGGTATATGAACCGAAATTGAGTGATATTTCTGTAGTACGAGATTTTGTTGAGGTGTTTCTGGAGGACTTGTCGGGATTGCCACCGCAACGGCAAGTTGAGTTTCGCATAGATTTAGTTCTTGGAGCGATGCCGGTTGCGAAGTCTCCATATTGTCTAGCGCCCTCAGAAATGCAAGAATTGTCTAGGCAGCTTCAAGAGTTGCAAGACAAGGGTTTGATACAACCAAGTCATTCTCCGTGGGGAGCACCTGTATTGTTTGTTAAGAAGAAGGATGGTACATTATGCATGTGTATTGATTATAGGGAGTTGAACAAGTTGACTGTTAAGAATCGTTATCCTCTCTTGAGAATTGATGACCTATTTGATCAACTACAAGGAGCGCGCTACTTCTCAAAGATAGACCTTCGGTCAGGTTATCATCAGCTCCGAGTACATGAGGATGATATTCTAAAGACTTCGTTTCGAACGAGATACGGGCATTTTGAGTTTACGGTTATGCCTTTTGGATTAACCAATGCACCCACAGTCTTTATGGATTTAATGAACCGGGTTTCAAACCGTACCTAGATAAGTTTGTCATCATTTTCATTGATGATATTCTGGTCTACTCAAAGTCTAAGGAGTAACATGAGGTTCATTCGAGGCTGGTGTTGGAATTGCTAAAGAAGGAGAAGTTGTATGCAAAATTTTTCAAGTGTGAGTTCTGGTTACAAGAAGTGCAATTCCTTGGTCACGTGGTCAACCATAATATTATTCACGTGGATCCAAGTAAGATTGAGGCGGTAAATAATTGGAAAGCTCCTACAATACCATCTGAAATTCGATCATTTTTGGGGTTAGCAGGTTACTACCGACGTTTTATTACAAATTTCTTTAAGATTGCTAAACCTCTTATTTTGTTGACTCAGAAAAACAAAAAGTATGAGTGGGGCGTGGAACAGGAGGAGGCATTCCAGACCTTGAAAGATAATTTGTGTAATGCTCCAATACTATCGTTACCTGATGGAGTAGAAGATTTTGTAGTATATTGTGACGCATCGAACCAGGGATTAGTTTTTTTTACTCATGCAAAGAGGCAAAGTAATTGCCTATGCATCAAGACAGCTAAAGATCCATGAGAAGAATTATACAACACATGACCTAGAATTAGGAGCTGTTGTGTTTGCCCTTAAAACCTGGAGGCATTATGTATGGTATGAAGAGTGTCATCTATACGGATCATAAGATCCTTCAACACATATTCGATCAGAAGGAGTTGAATATGCGTCAAAGGAGGTAGATTGAGTTATTTAGTGACTATGAGTGGGAGATTCGCTACCATCCAGGTAAGGCGAACATGGTGGCAGACGCATTAAGTAGGAAAGAACAAGTGAAACCTAGACGTGTACGAGAAATGGCTATGACTATTCAGTCTGGAGTAAGAGGGATGATCGTATCAGCCCAGGGTGAGGCGTTCAAGCAAGAGAACGTACATGCAGAAAGGCTACATGGTTTGGATCAACAAATGGAAAGGAGAGAAGACGGGAGTTTATACTTTATAGACCGTATACGGGTGTCGTTAGTAGGAGGTGTACGAACGATAATTATGGACGAAGCTCATAAGACTAGGTACTCTGTACATCCTGGAGCGGATAAGATGTACCATGATCTTCGAGATATGTACTGGTGGTCGGGAATGAAGAGGGACATTGCTACTTATGTTAGCAAATATTTAACTTGTTATAAGGTGAAGGCTGAGCATCAAAGGCCCTCGGGTTTATTGAAACAACCTGAGATACCCGAATGAAAGTGGGATAAGATCACCATAGATTTTATCACCAAGTTACCTAAGACGAAGAGTGGGCATGATACGATTTGGGTAATAGTCGACAGGCTGACCAAGTTGGCTCATTTTCTGGAAATGCGAAAAGATTATAGTAATGAGAGATTGGCAAAGTTGTACATCGATGAGATAGTCGCTCGATATGGAGTTCCCGTGTCGATTATTTCGGATCGAGATGGACATTTTACATCGCGTTTTTGGCAAACATTGCAAAAAGCTTTAGGGACGCGATTGGATATGAGTACAGCTTATCATCCTCAAACGGATGGACAAAGTGAGCGTACGATTCAGACTTTGAAGGATATGTTAAGGGCGTGTGTGATAGATTTTGGTAGCAATTGGGATGTTCACCTACCGTTAGCAGAATTTTCTTTCAATAATAGTTATCATTCGAGCATTTGGTGTGCTCCGTTTGAAGCATTGTATAGAAGGAAATGTAGGTCACCCATTTTGTGGAAAACTATAAGGGGGGTTGAATAGTTTACCGCTTTTTAATTTAATGTTTATGTTTGTTTATGAAAACTAAGATTCGACTTTTTGTGAATTCAATACTTGCACAATATAAATAAGTAAGAGTAAATAAAGGAATAAGAGATAAGAGTTGGAAAAATCAAACCACAACACAAGGATTTATAGTGGTTCGGTTACGAAGCTCCTCTTCGGCCTACTCCACTCCTCGAGCACCTAACTCGAGAGTTTTCTTCACTATGTCAACAAACTCCCTTATGGCGGAGAAAACCGTACACAACGTTGCTTACACCGATTTACGACACAAAGCTAAATGTCGAGTTCTAATCTTAGCTAGAACTAATCTATCACAACACAACTTCACGACTTCACAACTTCACAACTTCTTCACAACTTCAAGACTTCCTCACAACTTCACGACTTCACTTCACCACACTACTTATGCCACAACTAACTAACACTACTTGGAAAGATCACCAAGATCTAACTATGCTTACAACAATCACCAAAACCTAACAACTTCACAACTTTACAAGATATACAAATGATTTACAATTTATGATATGGATGCAACAAGATTGCAATATACACTTGGGGTGTAATACTTCTTCACTTGATGATGGAAGTATTCTTCTCTTGCACTTGAGGGATTGAGCTTGGATCACTTGGAAACAAAGCTTTATGATTAAATGATCAAAGGTTTTTAGAGAGATGTGTGGGCTGTTTTAGAACAGAAAGAATGAGTGCAAAAGGTGAGAAAATTGTGGGGAAAAGTCCAGTATTTATAGGACAAACTGGGGGAGCGTCTACCTAGGGCCGGTCCCCTTAAATAGGTGGGCGGTCCCCTTAATTTTAAGGGGGTCGGCCGTGTATTTAAGGGGGCCGCCCAAGACTAAGGCTTCCCCAGTTTGTCTTTTGTGAATGGGGAATTTTCCGGAACTTTTCTAGCCGTTTTAGGTTGGAAAATTTGAATTTCAAAATGTTTATTTTGAATAAAACATTTCTTTTAATTGTAGAAAATGTTTTGTGATGTTTTAAAAATGTTTACAACATTTTATAAAAGTGTGAAGTTGAATAAAAACTTCCTTTAATCAAAAAATACATTAAGCATTTATTTATTCATACCTTTAAGTGATGCATTTGTTGAAATGAGAATTTACTACTAATTACTTGTTTACATTTAATTTTACGTTGAACGTTTTTATATTTTATGATTATCAAAACGTAAAGATGTGAACAAATATTAGTAATGTTTTTAGGCATTATATTTTATCAACAATCTCTCCCTTTTTGATTATTACAAAATTTAAACTTATTAAATGTAAAATTATTTTTAAACAAGTATTTAGTGAGTTTCATGTCATTTCTCTCCTTTTTTGTAGAATCAAAAAGACATCGTCGAGAATTGCTAGTTAAATCGACGGAATAAATGCTCCCCCTTGATGTGGGCTCCCCCTCGTTCGAGGGCATCAAGGAATCGAGCTATGGTTTCTTGGCTACAAAAACGAGTTAGAACAATACAAATATTTCTAACATGTAGCAAGAAGGAAAAATATGGCATACTAGTAATGCAACCCAACAAATAATCATCCATTGAAAGTAAAATGTATGTGAACCACACTCAAGCATACATAAGGAAAATAAACTTGTAACATTTATGAAATATTTTAAAACTCCAAAGAGTCCCTATAATAGTAAATGCTACGTTAGGACTTGCTTGCAAATGTGGCATGGACAATTATTTTTGAGAAAACTTAAACATAGGAGTATGTTTTAGTTTGGTGAAGGGTGGTGTGGAGGTGTAGGATTGATGGGTTCGTGGTGGTTGTGAGAGCATATGTTCAACTATATGAAAACATATATTGGAGTTTCATCTCTTAACACAATATGGAGAGTACGAATTGTTAATGAAACACAAACACGAATATCATGTGCCTCAGAAGGTTCAAGGAATGGTGATGACAAGAATAGGTGGTTAAGGTGATTTGGAGTATCAAATTTGGACATCAAGTGGGGTTATTGTGAAAGGGTGAGAGTGATGTCCATTGATGCATTTTTTTTCTTGAGGTTAGAGGTGTGGAGGAAACTCTTGCGAGGGGAGATGTGATGAGTTCAAGTACCTCTTTGGGTGAAAGTTGATGTTGATGAGGGTTGGTTAATTTTGGTATGTGTCAATTGAGGATGAGGAAGTATCTTTGGTTGATGGTGTTTTGGAGGGTGCATTAGGAGCACTAGGTGATGATAGTTGAAGTGTGGGTGATGGAGTTTTTGTGTCATCATGGGTTAAATCCACAAACAATTGTTTTGGTGGAATGATGTTGATTTTTGGTTTTCTTTGGAGGCTTTGAATGGATGGCTCTAGGGGATTGTTCTTAGATGTTGATAATGGTTGATGAATGAGATGAAGAATGATGGTGTGTTGGAGCTTGATCATTTTGGAGGGAATTTCTGGGAAGGAAATGGTTTGAAAATGAAATGAGTTTGAACTAGTTTAAATTATTCTAAATTGTGTTCGAGCATTCTGGGCAAAGATAGCTAAGACTAGGCAAAAGAGAGTCAAAAGGCAGAAAAAATATTGTTTTATTCGTGAAATACTAGGGCGGTCTTCAATAGGTTTGTAGAATTAGGCAATGGTAGGTGAGATGCCAGGAATTATGGATACTTTTGGTATGTAGGATTTAGTGAGGGATATATCAGGTTGTTAGTTACGCTTTCGTATTTTGTCACTAAACAAAGTATCAACAACATGAAAGTTACAAAAAAAATATAATAGGAAAAATAATGTTTTGAAAAGTGACAAATGTGGGACAAGGATTTACTTCGACTCTAAAATAATAATCTCTAAAGATGTGATCCGTATGTTCTTGTAATTTATTTGACTTAATCTAGGATTTGTCGAAGAATTATATAATAGTTATATATTTCAACATAAAGATATGACCCAAACACTCCTTTATTAATACAAATTTGTCCTAAGTTTGTAGAAAATTATTTTGTATATAGTGTATTATTTTTTATTGAACAGTATAAGGTTTATTATTTTTGACTTGACAAAAGTTATGTAGTGTTTGATTTGACTCATAACCATATTTTAAAAGTTAAACCAAGACGCCCCTTTCAATTTTATTACCATTCATAAAATATATCAATATACATATGAATTATATATATTGATGACTTATGCAAGTTAGTTAAGTGTTTATTCAAGTGACAAAACTATACTGATGGTCATTTCGGCTCTAAAAGTTGATCCTAAGAAACGAACCAAACATCCCTTTATTTTTATAACACATTTTCTATTGATTCGAAGAGTATACTTGATATGTGTGAAAACACATATCCGTTTTATATCAAAAATGGCCCTAAAAAGACAAAATTGTGCTTTAAATTCTTGAATATTGTTTGTTTTGTCTTTGTGATTGTGTAGGTACGGATATTGCAAAAATCTCAAGAAAACGGTCAAAACCGGACAATCACGGACACGGGAACGGAATTGAGTGTGCAAAAGCCGGGAGAATGCTATCAAAGGTCAACAAAAGTCAACTCATGGTCAACCAAAGTCAACACACAAAATGACAAAACCTAAATTTCCTAAATCAGTCCCTCAAAGAAAACCAAATTTGAAAAATGGTCCCTAAACCCTAACGGTGTTAACTCCTTAATTTATAAAGAGTTAACACCCGTTAACTCTTATATAAACCCAAGCCCGAAACAAACTTACCCATGACCCAAGATATAAGCCCAAAGTCCCGAATATAAAAAACCCGGGTCAAAGCAAAGTCAAACTCCCACCCCTTATAGAAAATATTACGCGGGAAATATTGTTACTACTATTCATCTTCTTCTTCGATTTACCCCGTGCTTAAAAGAGAGGGTAAATTAAAATTGGCTATGTGGCTCAACAATTCAAGTACCAAGGAATGAGTGGGCAGAGTAAAACATCATAAAAGCCTCTTATTGGTCAATCCCCACAAAGGGAATGCCGCGTGGATTGTGAGAAAACACACAAGGATGCAAGATTTTACACTAAAAGGCTTGAAAAAGAAGCACAATGGCTCTGACACACGGAATGCCACGTTGGCAATCTGTGTGCTCACCAAAGTGATCCAACGGCTTAAGATAGAGATCCAATGATTGGCAAGATTCAAGGGCAGGGATTTATGGGAGCATCTAACAACTCCAGGACATAGAAGCTTCTCTGAGGGCTATAAATAGCCCCTCACATTCACACACACGAATCTATCTAGTTTTTAGCTTTTAAAAATTTAGCTTATGTATTTTTTTTAGCTTTTAAACTTTAGCTTTTGTAATTTTCAAATTCAGTTATTGTAATTCATTTTCAAAAGGTTGTAATCAATTTTCAAGTTAATGAAATTTAGTGTTCTTTTATTCAATCTATTATAAGCTCTTGTAATCTTAAAATGTTGTCAGTCACTGTTTCAAAAGCTCCTAATAAGCTCATACAAGCTCTTTGAGTCTCTAAGCTCAAATTGAGCTATTAATAAGCTCTTAATATACTTAAACCAATAAAATCGGTCTTAATACCTTTGCTTATGGATTATGGATTTTTGGATGATAAGCTTACAATGGAAGAGCTTATGGGACTTTTACTAGCTTATCATTGATAAGCTAGAGCTTGAAGACAACTCATTAGAGCCTTTTACTGCCTTTGTTTAGCTAAGGTTTCTTGTAAGTTCATTTACTCTTTCTGTCTTAATTTTCCTAGCTTAATTTTGCTTAAACTGCTTATATTCTGCTTAGTTGTTGCTTAATTGAGAATATTGTTATGTTTTTATGCTTATTAAGTAGTTCTAATAATCTATTTTCTAGTAATATAGCATAAATCTTAGTGTTATTCTCTTTGTCCTAAAAATCTATAAAAATCAAAAATATTAGCTTAACTTGTAGCTTATTGTTTCTAGCTTATTTGCTTATAGTTTTATGCTTATTAAGGTTGTTATAATCTGTTTGTCATCTGGTATCTAAGTTTTTATAATTAAATCTGTTCTTATAAGCTCAAATGGATTTCAATGCTTTTAAAGGGGTGTTTGGCATAGCAGTACTAACTGCAAGTTAGTACTGCCTTAAGGCCTTTTGTGCTTTTAGCTCAATTTGATTAGTTCAATTTAAGACATTCAGTTAGTTTCAAGTAGTTTTTAAAAGCTGAATTTGGTTTTCAAGGTTTACTCAAAGCTTAGGATTGATTCTATTAAATTTAGTTAAGTCATTAGCTCTTTTAATAAAGTTTTGTGTTGAGGTGCTCATTTTAGTTTCATTTTGAGTTTTAAATGTAGTAGAAACATTTTACTAGGTTGTCATTTGCATTCTAAGTTTTTAGTTCAAAATTGTCAAGTGCATCAGCAGTAGATCACCAAAATAAAAAAAGAGCCAATTTCTAGCTTCATTTTCAGTAGGTTAAAATAGCATTTAGCTTTTGATTTTCATATTATAAGTAGCTAATAGGTCATATTTCATTAGTTTAGATTTAGTTTTCAAAATCTAGCTTAACTTGTCATCTGTTTTTAGCTTTTAAATAAGCATTTTGTCTTTTCATTTTCCAAAACCAAACTCAGCAAAAGTTGAGTAAACTGTCTGATTTGTTAAGTTTTTCAATAAGCTATCGTTTTTCCAAAGTCTTTTCAAATTGCTTTTTAATACTTTAGGAATTTACGTTTTGATGAACAATGTGTTGTTGTTTCAACATGTTTTTGGCATGAATCAATAATGTATAAGCTTTGAAAAAAAATGTATATATATTTATAAAATTTTCGAACCAAAAAAAATTTTGTGACTCAATTAGTGTTTTGATTCAATTCTATCAAGGTTGTAATGTTCCTATGACTACGAGTATCATTGTAGTTATGGAATTCCTAGACCAAACTAAGAAATATGAAAATAAGTAAAAATACCCAATTTTGATTAAGAACAAAATTAGATAAAATTAAACAAAAGAAGGTTGAAAAATCTTATAATGGATGCTGTTGATTGACTTGTTAGTAATTGCCCCTTGCAAATTTTGGTTGATTTGGTGATTTGAGGTTTGATTTTGGAAGTTTTGGTGTTGGGTTTTTCGTTCACAGCAGGTAGAGGGAGAAGGGAGAAGAAAAAGTGGTGTTTGGTATATAATTTCGACATAAAGGGGGTGTTTGTTTTTCCAGATAGGCGGTCCCCTTAATTAATTAAGGGGGCCGCCCATTTTATACGGTCGGTCCCCTTAATTTTAAGGGGCCGCCCTCTGAGAAAAAAAAATTCTTCGATTTTTGGCCAGTTTTTGTGAGAATGATTATTGACAATTATTAATTAACCCTTTGTTTAATTAAAAAGTTTCTTTGACTATTTCGGACGAGATAATCAAGACGTCAATTCGAGAGGTGATTTAGAGATGAAATTTCTTGCAAGAAGGAGGGATTAATTTCTTCAAAAAGACAATTAGTATATTCGATTTGAGATGAGACGAGAATGGATAGCGAAGATAATGAAATAATAAGACGTAGTTGAAAATTTCAACAAGTTGATTCCGATAGACGTGGATGATGGTTGACACGGATCCGAGGCGATCGTCGAGGTCGAAGGGAGTTTGTTTCATCCATAGTGTGTCTATGATCTTCATGCGACTAATCCTACTTCTATGTTAATTGTTAACCATTAGCTTGCTCTTCTTCGTCTACGTGAGTTTGCTATGTGGTCATAGAAGATTTCCATTTTGTAGACGTATAACAATAATCTACACGAAAGAATAGTTCATAGTGAACTAATCTCTTCAAAGCTAGAAAACCAACAAATGGTATTTCTAGAGACTACATTATTTTCTAAGAACTAATTACACTACAACATCATAGTCACATAGACATTTACTTATAATCTATATTCTACGAATATGAAAAGTGAGACGTACCTTAGTCTTTAGAATTATCTTCATTAATGTCTTCATGATGTAAATGATAAGGGTTCATGGGAACCTTATCATGAATTCCTTAATCCGGAGACAAAGAATGTTTGTAGAGAGCACACTACTTCAAAGGTTGTGATGGCTTAGCCATTTGGTCCCCAACGTTTCATGTATCCGAAGTTATTGTTTCCGCATATGTTTTGCATTTGATTCGAACACATGCACGGTGAGCATCTTCCACATTGAGTAAAGCTTGGTTGATGTGGATGATTCCACATTGTGTGATTAGTGTTAGAGTAATTTGGTCTACCTTGGTCTCTCCTAGGTTGAGGTGTTTTGGAACGAGGATGAGAGTTTTCATTTCTTCTCGGAGGAGGTGTTTTAGACCTCATTGTGGGTTTAGTAAATCCGACTCCGGGTTTTAAGGAGGGTTTGTAAAAACGTTTTACCACATCATCACTTGCAATAGGAATTTTAGTATTATTTATAAGTATAAATTTTGGGTTTGATTCTATCAATTTTTCTTTCGACTCAACTTCTTGGGCTTTTACAAACTTTACTTGTTTGGTTTCGCTAGGTGATCCTTTGGTAAAATTAAAACCTAACCCGGATTTATCTCCGGAAGTTTTTTGAGAACTTATTATTTTCTTAAGTGAGTGACTACTATCATTAAATTGATTTAGCCTAGATATTTCCTTTCTAAGCTTCTCATTTTCAAGCTTGAGGTCTTGACATAATTTACATTCTTCAATTACTTCCTTACCTTTTTCTAACCTAGATAATTTATCTCTTAATTCTAGTGCTTCATTTTCTAATTCTACTTTAGCTTGTTTTAAAGTTTTATTTTTAGCCATGACTTTTAGTCCTAATTTGCATAGTCTACTATATTCACTATCTAAGTCATTTTCATCTAGTGATGATTGGTCATCACTAAAGTATTCGGTTTCAGAAAGTACCTCATTGGAAGCTTTAGCCATAAGACACTTTTCGTCATTTGTTTTTTCATCTTCATCTTTGTCGCTATCACTCCAAGATCCTCCAACAAACGCTTTTTGGTTTTGATATCTTGATAGTTTTGGACATTCTCCGACGAGATGATTTGGATCACCACACTTAAAGCATTTTCTTTCGCCTTTGCCATTTTTGTCGTCTTTATTTCTTTGGAATGATTTTCTCTCTTCATATGGTTGTCTTACGAATCGTCCTCGTCTTTTGAAGAATTTCTTGAAGTCTCTTACGGCCATGGCGTATTCTTCATCTTCACTATCGGAGGTTGAGCTATCGTAATCACTAGATTCCTTTCTAGCTTTCAAGGCAATAGATCTACTTTGTTCTCTTTTGCTTTTAACGGTTTCGGAATCTTTCTTAATTATTTCTTCATAAACCTTTAAATTTCCAATAAGTTCGTCAAGTGATAAAGTTGTTAGATTTTTTGATTCTTCAATCACCGTGACTTTTGCGCGCCATTTAGGATGCAATGCCCTAAGAAATTTCCTAACACAATTCTTTCTTGAAAAACTTTCATCAAGTGCTTTTAGACTAGTAATAATAGTGTTAAATTTAGCAAAGGCATTATCTATTGATTCCTCTTCCAGAATCATGAATTGTTCATATTGTTGAACAAGAAGATCTATTTTGTTAGCTTTGACTTGATTATTACCTTGATGAGTGATTAACAAAGTATCCCAAATTTCTTTTGCGGTTTGACACATAAAAATTCTTTCATATTCTTTACGTGGTAAAGCATTATAAATTACCATTTTAGCTTTATTATTTTTAGCAAGTTTCTTTTTAAGATCATCGTTTTGTTTATGAAAAGGTACAATTTCATCCTTTTTAGTTTCGGGATTATTTTGAATAGGAGGAAAATCACCATCGGTAATAACATGCCAAAGATCTAGATCTTTTGACTTCACATAAGTTTCGAATATATTTTTCCAATAAATAAATCCATCACTTTCAAATAGTGGTGGTCTTTGCATAGATTGCCTTTCTAAATATTTTTCCGATTCCATAGATCGATTCAAGTTTTAAAATACAATTTATTTTAAAAATCTTGTTTGACCTGGCTCTTGATACCAATTGTGGAAAACTAGAAGGGGGGTTGAATAGTTTACCGCTTTTTAATTTAATGTTTATGTTTGTTTATAAAAACTTATATTCGACTTTTTGTGAATTCAATACTTGCACAATATGAATAATATAAATAAGTAAGAATGAATAAAGAAATAAGAGATAAGAGTTAGAAAGATCAAACCAAAACACAAGGATTTATATAAGAACTATAAACCACAACGCGAGGATGTATAGTGGTTTGGTTACGAAGCACATCTTCGCCCTACTTCACTCCCTCGAGCACATAACTCGAGATTTTTCTTCCACTATGTCAACAAGTCCCTTATGGCGGACGAAACCTGACACAACTTTCGCCTTTTCTTGATTTCCGACACTATCAAGATGGTCGAGTTCTAATCTTAGCTAGAACCCAATCTACCACAACTTCACTTCACAACTTTATTCTCGACTTGATCATGACTACACAAACTTCTTCTAAACCTTAGTTCTATTCTCACCACTACCTTACACCATGCCCACTTCTCTCCACTTATCACACTAACTAACACTACTAGTGGAAAAGATCTCCTAGATCTAACTTTATTACTTACAAAATCACCTAATGATCTAACAAACCTACACAACTTTACAAGGATTTTACCAATGTTTTACAAGTTATGATAAGGATGCAATAAGATTGCAACAACAGATCAAGGTTTGTAATTCGTCTTCACTTGCTGATGCAAGTATCTTCTCTTGCACTTGAGGAAAATTGAGCTTGTTTCAATTGGAAATAAAGCTTTCTGATTAGTTGATCAAAGAATTTTTAATGAGATGTGTGGGGATGTTTTTAGACATAAAAGAATGTGTGCAAAAGGTGGGAAAAAATAGTGGGAAAGTCCAGTATTTATAGGACAAACTAGAGGAGAATCTGTCTTTGGGCGGTCTCATTAACTAGGTGGGTGGTCCCCCTTAATAATTAAGGGGGCCGCCCCGTGTATTTAAGGGGGCGACGGAGACTAGGGGCTCTCTAGTTTGTCTTTTGTTGTGGGTGGGGGGGGGGTTTCGGGAACTTTTTAGCCATTTTAGGTTGAAAATATGAATTTCAAATGTTTTTTTTCAATTAAAACATTTCTTTTAATTGTTGAAAATGTTTTGTTATGTTTTATATAAAATATGTTTACAACATTTTATAAAAGTGTAGAGGTTTGAATAAAAACTTTCCTTTGATCATAATAATGCTTAAGTCGTTATTATTAATACCTTTAAGTTGATATAATTTCGATATAAATAATTTACTACTAATTACTTGTTTTCGTTTAATTTTACATGAACGTTTTTATTTTTTTTTATTTTTGATTATCAAAGTATTATGTGAAAAATATTAATAATATTTTTAGGCTTTATTTCTATCAACATCTTCCTTAGGGAACTGGTTCAGATAGTGGTCCCAGGTGCCAAAATACCATATTGGGGGGTGCAGAAGCTCAAATTAGGTTTGAGGCTGCATCTAAACAAGTCCAATGATCCACCTCTCTTAAGAATTAACACCCCTTAGAAGTTGGGGTGCGACTGACATTGAAACTAAAGGAATTGATGGTAACTTTATACAAAATTGTATGAAGGATTTCTTTATAATAAAAACAGATAGAGTGACTTGGT
Source organism: Tanacetum coccineum (assembly GCA_026074375.1). Lineage (NCBI taxonomy): Eukaryota > Viridiplantae > Streptophyta > Magnoliopsida > Asterales > Asteraceae > Tanacetum > Tanacetum coccineum. The sequence continues at coordinate 36,932 of BQNB010024781.1, forward strand.
GAGAAAAAGAAATGAGATATAGTGAGCTGAAAAATAGAAAGAGAGTTGTGTGATATAAAAACAGATAGAGTGAATTGGTGAGGAAAAGAAATGAGAGATATAGTGAGATTAAAAACAGAAAGAGAGCTTGTGAGAATCACAATTGATGATGGAAATGCTTTTTAGAATGAAATTGTAGTTAATGCTGGTGTCTTAAAGTTAATGCTGCTCAGCTTAAAACTTAATGCTGCTAAGCTTAAGTTAATGCTGTTAGGTTACATTTATGAGCCTGGATTAATTTTGCTATAGGCAATTCACGAACTTACTGTTTGGCATATAGTTAAGTGTCAGGCATAATGTCCTACTGCTGGGTTAGTTAATACTGTTAGGCTTAACTTAATGCTGCCAGTTCAAGTTAATGTTGTTGAGGGTGAGTTCATAAATACTTCGATTAAGGGTTTCAATCACTCATTCGTTCGATTTTACACCTTGTTATCCTCTCTAATCATAAATCCCTAATTTATTCTTACCTCTTTAATAAATCAAAAAACCCATCACAATGTCGACCCTAAAGTTTGCTGAAACTTACAATTTGGTTGCTTTTTTGGAAAAATCCGAACAAAGTAATGGGTTTGTGGAAATTATTGATTTTCTAAATGCAATTTCTGTCCAATATGCGTTAACGGTCAATCCAACCATTTATACCTACCTGTATTGAAGTCTGGACTTCTGTTAAGGTCAAACAGTTAATGGGGAACGACAGATACAAGCCCTAGTAGACAAGAAAATGGTATCATCTCCGTGCAAGTATAAGGAGTGATTTAAGCTTGGAGGATGCTGAAGGATACATATTGTCTACCCACTGCTATCATTTTTGAAGAATTGGAAAGAATGGAGTATGAAAATCTTACTCAAAAACTTAAATTCTTTAAAGCTTATTTCTCATCCCAATGGAAATTTCTCATCCATACCATATTGCAATGTCTTAGTTCTAAGGACTACATCCTGGATGAAGTTAGTAGCTGCAACTATGGCATATACTAACATATGTCTTGCCACAAAACCAAAAATTTAACTTTGCCAAAGTACAATTTTGACAATATGGTGAAGAACTTGGATGGTTGGGGTAAAATTTCTCATGTACCCAAGATTTGTGCAAGTCTTCTTGATAAACAAGTTGAGGGAATGTCCAAGCACAAAAGGGTTTATGTTACACCTTCCCACACTAAGAAGGTGTTTGCTAACATGAAGAGACCATGCAATGGATTTTTTAGTAGGGGTTACACCACTATTATCCACATTGCATGGTTCATCATATACAGGAATGGTCATGTTTGAAGGTTCAAGCTACTCCTACTGATTTCCTATTTCTACATAACCTTTTATCACTCAAATCATCCTCTAAACCCAAAAGAAAAAAATCAATGAAGGAAACACAAGGAAAGCACCGTTGCTCTACGAGCCTACTACTGAGAGAATACTCATGAGCGAATCATGTCTCTAACCCTTCCTATGATCCACCTCCATGTGGTGAGGATATAATGCAACTTGCTGAATTGATGAGTTTGTGTACCAACCTACAGGAGAAGGTCCTTGATTTGGAGAAAGCCAAGACTGCTTAAGCAAAGGAGATTACTAGTTTAAAGAAGAGAGTCAAGCAGTTGGAAAAGAGAAGGAAGTCAAGACCTTCAGGGCTAAGAAGGTTAAGAAAGGTTGGTTCCTCTAGCAGGGTAGAATCCTCTAATGATGCCAGTTTGGGTGCTTAGGAGGATGCATCCAAATAGGATAGGAAAATTAAAGATCTTAATGCTGATGCAAAAGTGACTTTGGTGAATGAGACTGAAAAGATGAATGATGTCAACCTGATTATTTTTAATACAGGTATGTGTTAGAAGAGCAGGAAATTGATGGTTGAAAAGGTGGTTTAAAGAGCCTGTAGTTAGTGTTGCTACAACTGCAAAGTCAATTCCAGTTAGTAATGTTGAAGTAGTTACTACTGCTAGTGCCAGTGTTGTAATTCCAGACGAATTGACTCTTGCTCAAACTTTGATTGATATCAAAAATTGCTCAAAAACCAAGCATGTTACAACTGCTGATACACAGTTAACATCTGTGATTTAGACAAAGGGCTAAGGGCATTATATTGTTATGTTCAGGAAGAACAAGTCCCATTCATCTACAAAACATTTTTCTTCTTCACGATCTACAACTTGCACAAGTAAAGACAAAGGCAAAGGAACATATGGTGGAGCCTTAAAGTACTTTGAAGAAGAAAGTTCAAGTTGATTCTTGTGAAGAACATGGCTAGAAATCTTGAAGCTCACGTTCAAGCTGAACTTATTGAGATGGGAAGGGCTAGCAAGGCGAAGGGAAGGAAGAGGCCAACATAGCTTTGATCGTAGCATGGGGATAACACACAAGTATGATGGAGGCGGACTTTGAAATTAGCTCAAGGCTACAAGCAGATGGAATAGGGGACGAAATAGAATAACCATTGAAAATAGATAAGATTGTTTGTAGAGTCATAGACTGAAGAAAGAAACACTTTGCATAGTTAAAGCTTGAAGAGATAAGAAGAAAGCCACCTACCAAAGCTCAAAGAGAGAAAATAAATGTCAACCTATTGAAAAATTGGTAGATTCCAAAATGTCAAGTTTGAAGAGCAAAAGCTATGATGAATCAAAAGTTTGTTTGATAAGGAGATGGAAAGGAGTAAATTCTTTTATGTACATGACATTCAGAAGTACGTGGAAAGGCAGTGAGACGAGGGAACAGAGGAAAGTTCTAAAAGAGCTGGGTTGAACTTGGTTTGATAAGTTAATGCAGCAGAAAGATAGATATGAACATGTAGAAGCTGAAAAAAGTATGATCCAGAATGAGGAAGAATTGAAAAAGCATATGGAGATAGTTCAACATGAAAAGGAAATGCAATTTGTTGCTATACCTCTAGCCACAAAACCTCTCATGGATTGTTGAATATAAGATTTTTAAAGGTGGACAGTAGGGATTCTATCCACTTGATAGAGCTGATGGACGTTCTAAAAGATATTCATACAATGATTAGGATGCTTCGGGATATTGACACAGAAGGCTTAGAAACTCTCTAGAAGTTGGTCAAAGAAAAGCATGGAATAAACAGGCCAGATTGATGAATTATGGAAAGGAGTTTGTTATGGGAGATTTAAAAAGTTTATGTTTGACCTGACATTAAAAAGTGAGGTATGGAGAAATCTTCAAGGGTACAAAGTGACTGTTGGAAGTGTTTGATTAATTTGAGTGCACTTTGTAAGGTTTAGAAATATATATGTCTTTATGTTGGTTGAGAAAAGGTATCCCCTTACACCAATAACAATCTCAAAATGTCTGAACAAGAAGCTTTCAAGTCGATCGTTGGAAATGAGATGGGTTATCAACTACTCAAGTCATGACCAAAGCAGGAAGGAAAAAGGGTCAATGAAGTGTTGAATGATCTCCTGGTGATGGTGAAGACTCTTATTTAATGAAACTTGAAGATTTAGATGATGAACATCAATGTTAGGGGAGGGTATTGTTGGGTTTTAAAGACTTTATAGCTGATTCTTAAGAGTTACTACTGTAAGGTATATATTAGTGCTGTCTATGCTTAACTTAGTGTTGTCTGGTATACTAATGAAAATTATGCTTAGTTGTTAGTATTGTAGGATTAAAGTTTTTACTGTCTGTTTTAAGCATTAGTACTGTTAGTATATATAAAGTTATTGTTGTAGTAGAAGTTCAGACTGCTCAGAGATGAAGACTGAAAATTATATAAGTCGTTCACTATGCTTGGTACTAAAGTTTGTTCTGTAGTGTATGTTAGTACTGCCGAGAGTAAACTTCTAAAGTAGTTAATGCTGTTGTGCTCAGGTTACAACTGGTCAGAATGATTATGCTGTTAGAAATGAGATCAAAGACCAATATCAGAGAAGAGATAAAGGTTTGATTGAAGAAACAAGAGAATACTTATGAAGATAAGTATCAATTATTTGTAAAGATGATATGTTTAAACTTTTTGTTTAAGGATTATGTTTACTTATAGAAAGATCATAATCACTTGACGCGTTTTGTTAAGACCATTACGGGCTTCCTTAGTGTATAAATGGAACCCTACGGATAGATCTAGTATCAGTTTTCATGATTAGTATTATAGTTTGCATAGCATTATAGTTAGTTTATTCATTGCAATTTTGTAATTTCAAAATAGTATTAAAATAATTGAAAGTTCTAGTAAATATCTTGTTTTTACTGTTTCATTGTTTTCTTGGTATTGCCCAAAATAGATTCCTCTTAGTTTATATATTCTCAATCTTAGATTTCGACTATAGTTATCTTGGATCTATCCAATATAATAAGCCTTAAACAAGCTATAGTAAGATCTGTCAATATAAGGGTGCAACAGTATCGATATTAGACTCTGGCCAACACAAATAGAACACCTCAATTGCATCAGATTATACGGGATTACTAATCCTTGTGTTTTATTTCTATTGGATGTGATTCACCATAATAGTGATAACAGGCCTAACATTAGGTGCACTCAATGAAAGATAAGGTCGTGCCAAAATAAATAGTCAAGTGAAGATTTTACGGAAAGGAAGTAGAAGGACAACCATAGGATTTCTTAGTCTTTTAATTAATAACAAAGTTTGTACTGCGTGTCGTGACACTTTGGATGAGGTTTATTTTATACACTTATTGTTTTAGGGTGGGTCATTTAACCCCATAATCATTGAAAATTATGCCTAAATTATGATACTTAAATCATTCCTTTTTGTGTTTTTACACTTGGGATGGGCTTTGGAAGACATACACGTGATCTTGGGCTCAATATTGGAGAGAAAACAGAAACTAAGATTAAACTCTACACAAATCTGATGAAGAAAAATGCGATAGTGGACTTAGAGTCAAGGTGTCACAATTACATGTAACGGTCGTGGGTTGCAAAGGACGGCGTCGGAATTCTGACGACGGCGTTAGATCCAACCGACTTAAAGAAGCCCTAGAAGATATGGCAGGCCGACAATGTCAGGATTATAACGCGATGCCGTCGCGCCCATTTTCCTATATATACAAACTCATTTTTAGGGTTTTAAGTGTAGAAGCTATTTGGCTCATTTTTAGGGTGTCTAAACCCACTTGTATCTGCCTTAAACACATGTTTTAATCAAGTGAAGTCTTCTATCTTTTATCATTTAATTTGGTCTATGTGTGTTTGATTGAAATTCTTGTCTCTTCACTTCCTTTTTAATATGCTAGGCTAGATCCTTTAGTATTTACTTATGATTGCATGAACTTAGTTTGTAGATCCTTTTTAATATTGTTTCTTGTGATGGAGTAGGCGTTAGAGGCTTTAGAAATACAGGCTATTAACAAAAAAATATTTATTACATTAGCATAGACGTATAGTGAAACGCAAGTGTGAAGAAAGGATACCATCGGTAACAGTCTTCATACTACCTTACCCCTAATATGGTTGATCCCTCTAAGTGTTTTAATGCATGTAATGTACTCTTAGGGGCCTTGTAATAGTCTTCATACTACTTTACATGTGCGTTACCTTAACGGAATATTACATAGACGGCGTTTTCGTGTAATTCGCTCATGACTAAGGAAATCTTACAACATATCATCACAGTGTGACAAAAGCAATAGAATTAGGAAAGCAAACTAAAGAGTAGTGCTAGATTAAGTAAATACATTGCTTTAACATATAAGTTTAACCAAAATTGTTTAGTAGTTATGTATTAGTTAATTAGCCTAAAAGCATAAAAACCAACCTCTCAACCTGAATTTTACTTGCTTTTTAAAAATATAAAAATACCAAAAATAATCTTCTTTCAACACCTTTGACCTCATTTATATTGCATTCGAGCCTTCCCAACCTATTCTCCTAGAGAATGATAACAACCCTCGAGTCTTGCCTATACTACACTACAACGATTAGGTACACTGCTTAGGGAGTTGTAAATTCTTTCAATTAGCTTTCTGTAGTCTATCTTTTCTTTGTATGTTTATTTTGTAATTACCATCTGACTGTTCCATTCTCCATCATGGAGGATGCGAATCCATTTTTACCCGCCCCACCAAATGAACTCCGTGCTAGGATTAACCAAGAGCTTAATGAGCTCTAGACAATTTCAGCAATGATCAATTCTCGTCTTGAGAACATTGGTCGAGTACATATCCTAATCCCACCTTCTGTCCCTTTGAGGAACTGCTCAATGATATTATGAACCCACCTGATGAGTTAGTGATGGATGACTCAGAATCGGATATCGAGTCTTATGAAACACCCCTCGTCTCACCCTTTCTTAATTCTGATGATGAGTCAGATAACGGGGAAGTGATCAATGAGTTAAACGAGTATGGGAACGCATGAAATTTTTACCGTAATAATATAATTAACAGTTTTGATGGAAACAACTTAGCATGCCCGTGCATGATAGGTTTTAGGAAGTTTGTCGCTTACTTTGACCCTTTTTGCCAATGAACATTATTACGCATAAAGCCGATAACACTATAATGGTAGAAGGACTAGAAAGTACGGGAGGGAACTTAGTTGCTATTATTAGGGATGTTTATGTGTTTGTTGGAAGTTTCACTTACATTACGGGACCTTTGTTGGGTTAGATGGACATAGGAGAATTTATTGTAAGTGATATGACTGATGTTGTAATAGGCGGACTTAAGTATTCCCATGAGAAAAATAAGTTCATGTACAAGAATTGTTTAAATCTAGATCCTGAATACCAAGTTGATGAGAGTATGAGAGGAATGGCTCACCATGGTAATGTGTGGCCTGCACGAAGTCTCCGGATGGAATTGTGACTCCGAGTCTAACTAAAAGACTCGTTAAATAAACAAAAGCACTTTCTGGGAGGCAACCCAATCTTTTAATTTCCCGCATCTTAGGAGTGTCATGTGTGTTTTAATTCTTTATCATTTGTTTTTATATGTTTAAATTATGTAATCATGCTTCGTTTTGTCTTTAACCTCGTCTTAATTACAATCAAAGATGTTTTGCATCGAATAAGTGTAGGGGAAAATATATGGTTTATAAGAACCATTTCAAACATATTAAATAAGTTGTTTAGATTAATTCGCGTCTTGTGTCAGTTTCGAGTCATATGATTGTGATAATTAATCTCAGGTTTTATGTAGTATTTTCTACATGAAATAACTAATAGATTTGCGTGCAAAATATTTTTCTAGAAAACAAAGAAAAATTTATTTACAGTGTGTGGAGACGGCGTCAGGACTAATCCTGATGGCGTCACGTCTCCAACACTTGTAAATTTCGTATTTTCTTTAAATTTTTGAAAATTAATTTTGTATAATTTCCAAAATTTTTAATTTATTTAAAAACCTGCAGAAAACCACGATTACGTTAACACAATCATCCTATCTTTACTACTTTTATTGAGTCTAAACCCTAAAAGTTTCATTGTATATATCTTTATCCCGTTAATTTTACGCCAAGTGTAGTTGTTTCTTATCTTCGATTTATAGGTTATATTTGATGAGAAGAAGCCCATGAGTTCTTAGGAGTTTCATGTGAACGACTCTTGGATGACAATTTAGCCAGTTATCATATGTTTCTTCTCTATTATTGAGCAAAACCAGGGGAGTACTAGTTTTTTTCTTCTTTCTCTTTTCCCTTGATTCGTTTACGGGTACTTTTAAGAACATTGGGGACAATGTTCAAAATAAGTGTAGGGGGCAAATAAGCCTTAGAAACTATTCCTTCAATTGCTATTTGATTAGTCCTTAAAATGATGAGTAATATATCGAAACATAGCGTAGACGGTAATTTTGACCTAAATTAAAAAAATTTATGACACATACCGACAAAAAATGAGTATTAGTAGCGTTTCATGGATAGGAATTATATGACTAGCAAAAAAACCTTACCACTTTAAAAATTCAACCCCAAAAATGTGAGGTTCGCCCCTAGATCTTTAAGAATTCAGGTATCCATCGTTGATACCTAAGATAGTTTTACCTTTAGCTTTCTCGAGTTAGGACTTCGCGCATATTTGCTCTGTCGCGTTTAAGGGATTTTGTTCATGCATGTGTGATTTTCGTCACTTTTCTGGAGCATTGTACTCGGTTTATTCATCTATAATAAGAGATGTACCTAGGTAGTGTATTTAAATTCAAGAAACTTGTTTTGTTGATTCATTCTAAGAACCGCCCGCAGTGGTTTTAGGGATTTGCTAAATGATAAGAGGCACTAGGATTAACCCTGTTTTAAACCTGTATTTGTTATTATGGTCACCTCGATCATATAACTATCCCCAGCTGTTATCCAAAAGGCTGATTCATTGCTTCACAACCATAAGCTATACACTTATAGCAAAAAGGCTAGGAAAAGATAGAAAGAAAAGTACATGGAAGATTTATTAGAGAGAAACTTTAGTGAGGTGGATGATTACACACACACACAAGTGATGAATGGTAACCAAAAAATCCCTCTCCATGTGTGGAGGAGGGTCCTTTTATTACCTTAGCCATAATGTTATGTGACATCGTGGGCTTTTCTTACTTGGGTCGGGCTTGCTAAACTGGGCTTGAGCCCGCATCAACGGACAATATTAGATTACACCTAGCCTTTAAACCCGAATAACTATTACAATACAAGACCTAGTTTGGACTTTCCTTTAGACCGATACTTCTTGGTTTGGGATTTAATATAATTAAGGCTAAACAATCTCCCCATGTTGAGCGTCTCTTTCTTCAATTCCTCCGACCATTGATGACATTCTTGTAGGAGTTTGCTTTGATTTATCATTGTCTCCCTTGATGTTGAAGATATGACTTTTGACGTTTATGCTTTGCCTTTTTTGGTCTTGTCTTGTTTGTAACGGCTTTGTTCATTCATGCTTTGTGATCTTGTTTTTGAGCCTTTATGTTTTGACTTTGAGTTCTTGAGATCGTTATCTTGCATCATCTCCTAGATCATGATTAATATTGATTTGATTCCTTGATCAATTTGTGGCTCTTGACCTAATGCTACATACTTGTTACATTCTTGTTTGACTATGTGATTATATAGTCTTACAATCTCCCAATTGAGATTACTTTTATTTGGACTTTGAGGCTCTTTAATAGTGGGGGAGATTAGAACAACTATCTTGATGTTGAATGATGATTTGATAAGATTGAGTGATGATCATTGTGGGTTTATGAATCCGACTTCGCAGGAATGATGGCTGCAACACCGTTAGTCTTATCCTGAAATAAATCAGTTTGCAATAAAAGATGATTTATGGCTTTGTTCAGTCATCTTGAGTTCGGTTGCATTAACCTTCGGTTTTGATTTATTGTATAAATAACTATAATGTGATTCAGGTGATTCAAAGAATATCCTTGACAGGGTTCCAGATCAATGATAGGATCTTCTAACACAGATGTATATAGATTCACCATGCTTGATAGTCTCTCATTACCGAAACGTTTCAAAGCTAGACAAACTGAGTTGATGTGAAGCAGATAGTTACTATTTTCTGATATGTCAGTCATTTTCATTTATCTGGACCTAAATCGATATCCAGTTAGCACAAGCTTGATTCATGTAGAACTTGATGTCATCTACCAACGAGCGTGTTGATGTTGGCTCAAAGCAGGATTACTTTTCTTCATGTGAATACTTAAGTATCACTCGGATGTTCTGGCAAAGATCTTCAGGATATTGCGTAGACTCTTTGTTACAACTGTGAAACTTTATGTGTTCAACTAAGTGTATTTTGACATTGTGTCCTAATGAGATTTATACTTTGATCTCTTCTTGGCTCTAGACTTGATTTTGGGCATTTTGGTTTAGTATCGGATGGATGGACAGACTTGCCACCTACTTCAATAGTCAACAATCTCGGAGTGATATGTCAATAGATAACGTGTGTCTATCTCCGTGGACAAATGAGTATGTTTCTTTTCGAGAGTAACGCCGAATGGCTGGGAAGGGTTGTGCTATTGCATAATGGGTCCATGAACAACTTTCTTCATTATCAACAATCAATCATTGTGATTTTGATAGTTTATGTCATTGACCCGGGTTTCATGCCTAAGGTATGTAAGGTGGGTTCTTTCTTTCACCTTTATACATACAATTCTTTTTCATTCTTCAACCCTTCAATGCTACAAGACGTCAAATTATAAACACTTGTTGTGATATGTTCCAGTGTTAGCTCAATCTTAAGTCGGGCCATTTATCCCTTATACACATTCTTCTCTATTCATACCTTAGGGAGTGTCCTTGGGTAGATCCCTCGGTTCTTGGTTGGATCATAGGACTTATACTTAACCTAACACCTTAGACTCAGAATCGTCGTCCACCCCAAATTAATAGGTTGTTGGTATGAGATAGACCACTATAACATTTTCTGACATTGTATTTTCAAATACTCCCCTACACATGTGCTCTGAGATTCGAAATGATTTTAGCACATGAAGGGATAGAGTTGCACGTAGAGTTTAAAGTTCATATTGTTCTAATAAACATATTTTAATCACATTTTTCCCTTATTTTTAATAAATAAAAACACTTAGTATTAAAATACTAATTGATTAAAATTTTGGACAATGAAATATTCCATGGCGAGAAAAATTATACCGCCGATATGCATGAATTTCAGAGTTTGATAGCTCCCCTTCAACAGTATTTGTGGCTTCCAATATTTATTATACATGGAAATTCGAATGAAAATTGATGTGACAACATCAAAATGTTTGAGACGGAGTGGTGCCTGTAGTGGTACAGTTGTATTATTATAATTGACATTATAAGGTTTTCCAAATTTTAATGTCATAAGTATGTGTTTGGATACATAAAATTGAAATTTATGAGATGTATCTGACACTCATTAAAATGCTTGGTTTTAAAAAGCTCCCCTCATAATTTTGCTTCATATAAAAATGACATTCTTAAACGAACTATAATTCTTTGAAATTATTCGAGGGAGGGAGTGTTTGAAACACAATTTAACAAATACCACTTTTTTTGGAATAATACCACAACATTATATTGTTGACAATTTTGAAATTGAAAGTTCTTTTTGAAAAAATTGTGTTCAACGATTTTTAAAAAAACATGATTGAAAGACTTCTCTTCTATTTTTAGAGTAAGGCACTTGAAGCGGTACCACTTCCCTATTACATTCTGAGAACGTAGTTATGTACTATAATGTACATAAGTCATGAGAAAAATTAGAATATGACATTTTGAAGCATTTGAATCTCTTCGCTTTCGAACTTCATTTACAAGCCGTGTCGTTGTAAATCAACTTTTTAGGTACGTTAAATGTTATCGATGCCAAGAGACATGTCGAGAAGATTATTTTTGGTATTTTTTGAATTTTTTTTGATTTTATATTTTGTTTTTCTAGGTTTTATATTTTTCTATTTTCTTTTTCAAATTTTTTTTATAAATAAAAAATAAAGAGAGAATAAAAATATTTACAAATCGAAGTTTCCATTAGCAGTGACAGTTGTACTAGAGTTGTAGTGGAATGCAAGTTGAATCAGGTTGTTGTTGGACGTTTTTTGTTGCAATCAGTAGTAGTGAAGCGGAAAAGACTTTAAAACAACTTGATTTTCTACATTGAGCTATATTCGTCGAACAAAGGACCGAATAACAAAACCAGCTCATTTGACTTTGTTACTGTCTCAGCTGTTTGATGAACTTCTGTTGACACTGTGGTGTGAGGCTTGAACTATTTTGTTTAAACGTCATTTGACATTGAGGTTTGAGGCCTGAACTGTTGTGAACAGACGTCATTTTTCTGTATCATCATCTGTGAATCCACTTTGACAATGGTTTCTGAGATATCAGCTTTTTTCAACAGCCATACTTGAGATTTTTCCTTGGTTGACATTACATAAGCTAACTTGCACTTAAATCAAAACTTTGTTCTTTCTGAACATTGATTGATGTACCTGCACTTACATCCAGAGTTTGTTTGCATTCATGAATATTAGGGATATCTACATTTTTGATTTCCATGTGGGGAGTTCACTGTCATCCTTGCTTGGCTAGAGTCGAATAATTTTCATGTAGGGAAGCCAACCTAGTCCAAAGATTTGAAAATTCTACCTGTGGGTTCACTCAAGATCAGTTATAGGTGATGTTTTCTCTATACACAGGGAAGTCTTAATAATAGGATGAAAACCTATGTCCTGTAAATATCTGCCTACCAGGTTTCTGAGTATGACTCTTTTGATCTACGGGTTTGTTACTATTTCTGGTCTTATGGGATTGAATCTTAGCATGTGAATTTACTTCCTTAGGGTTTTGTTATACAGCATCATTGATTTGCATTAAAGACATAACTTATCGACATGTAAAACAAACAAATTTTTTGAAGTGAGAAAGAACTAGCAATTCTTAGAGTGATTCATGCTTTGGGTACAGCCCGTTATCGTAACCGGCGGAGTACCTCTCTTGATACCAGACAAAGCTCCTATTGTTGCTCCTAGGTTTTGGTTTGCTACCATCAGCAGTGCTTTGAAATCTAGCAGAAGGCATCATACTAGTTTTTGAGTTCCTATCTCTTTCTTGTGTCTTTTTCCTAGCTACATCTAGATAGTGATTATGAACCATGTCATTTAAACTAAATCTTGGCATGTTCTTAGAACTATTCCTAGATGAGCTAGATGCAATCATGTGATCAGGTTTTGCAAAGGCAGATTCTGTTTTCTTAGGAAAATAATGTTGAGTGACTGGTTTTGACAAAATCTTATTCACATCAACTTGGGAGGGCATAACCCGTTGTTTTGCATTTGAGACCCTTTTAGATTTATAACGCATTAGGTTGTCTAACAACTGATGTTTCTTAGTGATGGTAACACCGTTTTCCCCAAGACTGATGTTTTGTCAAACTTAGAAATATCTAAAACTATTTTCTTGTAACTTCCTTAAGTCGCAATTGTTTTCAAAAGCTCGCAATTGCAATACTTTTCCTGAATCTGAGCTTTTAAATTCAGCTTTATTGCAAGCAATAGAGTTGTCTTGTTATTAGTCTTAGATCTCGTGATTTTAATAGAATCATTACAAAATTTCTTTAATGCTGTTTCAAAGTTCATTTTCTTACGTAATGTGCCTTCACTATGTACTAATGATGTTCATTTGTTTCAAGTACATCATTTCTTTTTAATCTTGGCTTGATACTTGTTTCATTCAAAATTTGACCATGTTGCCTTGATTTTAAAGATTGATTTTTGATATTTAAATTCGAGTGAGAGCAATGCATTGTGTTCATTCTTGATAAAAACTTTTTGAATTTGGGAAACTGTCTCTGTGATGCAAAATATTTTCAGACCTCGAGTGATATGTTTTGAGTATTGCAGTTGTTTGGTTATCAGGTGATGAATCAAGCATAGGACTTTTAACTTGACATTTTTCAGGATACTAGTCAACCCTACCTTCATTAATGATTTCAGGTTGCTCAGTATGCTGTTGTCCGATAGCAAAGATATTACATTCAGCAGTCAATTGTACCTCAGTCAATTGGGCTCACTTCGTGTAAAAGGGCTATATGATAATTTTTAAAAGAGTAATGATTATTTGTAATCATCAGCATCTGTATCATTCCCTGACATGTTGCTGTCATTCTTCACTGTTGAGTTGTCATAATGCTTTCTGTGTCAACCAAACATCAGATCCAATGCTTTACCCGTATCAATCTTACTCTCTTGCGTCTACATCTGTCTTTTATTTCACCTTCTTTCCATACTGTTCTTTGGTTGAAGTGTTTCTTTCAGCACACGGGACTTATTAACATTCACCCATGGTGTTAGTGTAGTGTATCTCTGATAGTGTTGAACCTCGTTCCAGTGTATTCCATACAAAGTACGTGTCTTGTTCATCGTGACTGTCATACTCAAATGTCAAAAACTTTGAATCGATGAACTTTTGTGAACTGGTTTTTGTTTACCAACCACAAAAGGATGTCATGGATTCATCTTCTTGAAATTCATCTTTGTCAAGTGCTTTTGTAGTTGATCTCGTTGAGGAGCATTTTATTCTTGTGAAATATACAACATCTTGACCTAAGAGGGACATGCAATGCCCGTTTCTGAATCCTTGTTCGATGCGTGTGATGTGCCTTTTAAGTCTCTTTTGAAAGAACTTGGAAGGAGGAATTGAAAGAGATCGAATATATTGTTTGCATGCATCTTTCTTTTTGCTTTTGACTTCTTGTATTTGATTGCCATGATCATCTTGTGTTTCAGAATTCAAGCTGCATTCACTTTTGCTGATTCTGCTGCTCGATGCAAGTATCGGAATACTGTCTTCTTTCTTAGATAAGTTTTAGTTTATAAACTGTTAGCTTATTTTACTGCTTATCTCTGCTTATTATCTGCTTATTCTTGCTTATTCATGTCATTTAGTGCTTAACTTGCTTATTTTATAGTCTTTGTTTCATTTGTTCAAGTATTTCATAATCTGCCATATTTTAGCTTAAAATACTGCTTATTTCATTAGCTTATATAAAGTGCTTATTGTCTGTTTAAATTTGCTTATTAATCTTAGTTAAACTTAGTTCATCATCTGTTTTCAAAAATCAAAGGTTTAAACTGTGTTTTATAAGCTTAAAATGGATTTTCACTTTCTTAAGGGGTGTTTGGCACTAGCAGTATTAACAAGAGTTAATACTGCTTGGTGACTTTTGACCCTTAAGTCAAATTTGGAAAGCTTAAATTAATCTTATAAGCCAGTTTAGAAAAGTCTTCAAAGTGTAAAATTCATTCCTAAGGTGTTTAGTAATCATGGTTTGAATCTGTAGGTTTTAAGCTTTATAGTTTAGCTTAATTGTTTAGATTTTGATTAAGGGCATTTAGGAGTTGTTAGCATGCTTATTTTTGATTCACAATGCTGTAGAATTCAGTGTGTGTAAGTAGGTATTTGTAATTTGAGTTTTGAGTTAAAACTGTCAAGGTTTGCAAGAGTTAATTTCAAAGTTTAAAATGTCCATCTTTCAAAAGCAAATTTAGATAAGTTAAAGTAGGTTGTAGATCTTGAAATTTCTTTTATAAGTAGTTTGTGGTATGAACTTTTTACAATCATGGGATCAACGCAGGTTGTATCCCAATACACTTCACTAAGGTGTTACACTGCTCCACGCTACAAAACAATAGCAATCTTTCGTATCTAATAATCTTCAGTGAGTCACATACTAGACTGGCAATGAGGTCCCATCAAGAAACCATAGCTACATAAAGGAACCTTTTAAACGTAGTTTTGTAATAAGAAAACACGTCTGCTACCAATGTCTCATCACACACCGTCCAAGAACAATGAGTGACTTTATAAAAGAGCAACCAAATTGAAGCCGATATAAAGACGTCCCTCCAAACTTGATTAGGCATTTTAGTAGCACCAAGCCAAATAAAAATCAGTTGGTAACTGTGTTTGGTTGATTGCCTTCATCGAACCTAATGACAAGACAAGCGTAGTAGATACTAGTGACATCCAAGATGCCTATAATAGCGCATTACTTGTACCATATCACAAATAATTGTACAACCGTCACTTCCTACATTAAACTCTCCCGAACCCTGAAACCTCAAACGGTAACATACACTTTAAACGTGCCACTGAGCTCAATACCATTAGTACTTCATTACGTTGACATGTAGAGCTCCTCTACCTGTGTATTAATTCCATATGAAGATCCCTTGGCATATTCAACACGGACCCTTGGCCTGCCATAAAAACCAGGGAATACCATGGCGAAATCTGGATAGTAAACTTTGTTTAAACCCTTGAAAATATGGGGTTCTTGATTTCCCTCATACCGCTCCGCGACAAAAAACAATATTTGATGATGATTAGGAAGGTACCATGAAACAAACAAGGATCATACAGCAAAACCAACACCAAAACGCAGCAAACAGCAATTCGTTGTGTAAGCAGGATCCATTAAGATATAGACCCGAACCTTAAAAAGAGCATTCGATCAACCAGTGCATGATGATCATCACACAACACTCCAGTGATACCCAAATTTATGATTTAAACCAAACCTTTAAAATTGGGTTACAGTTTCGGCTGAACAAAAAATAGAGGCGACTTATGCGAATACAAAACCACACAGCCCAGCGAACTCCAAAATCCCAACCCTAATAACCGATTGCATACCAATAATCGTTACATAAGTAATCAAGACACAACGATTAGATTATATAGTGAATCCTCGAAAGAAATCCCCTACACAACCCAATAACCGACCTTGAATAAATATGGAAAAATATAGATAGAGAGGCGGTTACAAGGATTGATAATTACCATACCCTAACCAAAAACGCTTGCATACCTTGATCATCTAAGAATAATACAACGATCTGCCTCAAGATACTCAATGGAAAAGACCAAAGACTAATCCGTAATCAAATAATTGAAAGATCCAATAGATGAAACAAGGTAAAGAGGCGTTAATTAAGAGTATTAATGGCCGGAAAAGAATAGGCGGAGGCACTAGCAGTATTAACAAAAGTTAATACTGCTTGGTGACTTTTGAACCTTAAGTCAAATTTGGAAAGCTTAAATTAATCTTATAAGCCAGTTTAGAAAAGTCTTCAAAGTGTAAAAATTCATTCCTAAGGTGTTTAGTAATCATGGTTTGAATCTGTAGGTTTTAAGCTTTATAGTTTAGCTTAATTGTTTAGATTTTGATTAAGGGCATTTAGGAGTTGTTAACATGCTTATTTTTTATTCACAATGCTGTAGAATTCAGTGTGTGTAAGTAGGTATTTGTAATTTGAGTTTTGAGTTAAAACTGTTAAGGTTTGCAAGAGTTAATTTCAAAGTTTAAAATGTCCATCTTTCAAAAGCAAATTTAGATAAGCTAAAGTAGGTTGTAGATCTTGAAATTTCTTTTATGAGTAGTTTGTGGTATGAACTCTATCTGTTTTAGCTTATTTTGTATTTTAAAAGTCCTTTTCATAGCTTAATATAGGCTTGCATTTTTACTTTTTATAAAAGTTGAAAAAATTCAGCATATATTGTTAGAAGCATAGGGAATTTATCATAAGGTTATGGAGGCCATCCACGTTCATTGCGGACTAAGTGACTCTTGAACTTTTGATGACGAATTAAGACCAGCTCTATACCAAATCCCGGGGGGATCTAAAATTAGTAACGGGCTTAAATCAACCATTTATCAAACCATAAAGCAAGCCACATCGCCCAAAAAATCACCCAATTTTTATACCACATAATATCTCGTATAAGATGAGTAGTTGGAGAATTTTCCTCCAGCCCAAAAGACATGTTACCACGGAGCTTTATCCATGGGGCATGTCCTAAAAATTTCGCCCTTTCAACTTATACGTACATGGTTGTTTACTCATGAATTTACTAAAGCTTGATTTGCTTACTACATGATTTGAGATCATTGAATACCTATATATGGAACTGTGAGTTTTGAACACATTACTTGTTTTACTATTGGACACAAGTGTTTTACAAGTTGTATGCTATCCAGATTATTGCCTGAATATTATTGCCTAAGTTACCGCATCTGCTACTTAAGTCCCCTCCGAATCATGAACCGTTAATTGTTATTGTAGTAAGCGTGAGTGTTATGGATAGATCTATTGGGACTGACAATCCCCGTCAGGGTAATTTAAACCATGTGCCGTGTCAAACGGACGCATTTAACATTTGTAGTATTTCCTAGGTTGTTTGGCAGAACATCCTACCTTGTGGGGCATCACCATTGCATTGATTGCAATACCTGTTAAGCTCGGTGTCATGAGCTTAGTGCAATAATATTTTTTTCTAGAATTGATGAATTTGTTTCTCTTGTCTACCTTACTTAAATCTTGTGGTCCACTTCTGAACATTACTTGATTTATTGAATCACTACTTGGATTTCAGAAATAAGTGAAAACAAGTAATGTATCTCACCGCGAGATATGAAAATAAGCGTGTAAAGAGTTTGTAAACGAGCTTGTACTGAGTATGTAAACGTGTTTGTAAATGAGTTATGAGAACAAGTATGTAACCAAGTATGTGAAAGAGTATGTAAAAGAGTTTGTAAATGAGTATGCAAATGAGTAAGTAAACAAGTTGCAATGTGCATGTATTCTCCCCTGAGATTTGTAAAGTAACACCTTAGGTGAAATGTATTGATTCTAGAAAATCAACTAAGTGAAACGTCACGTGAAAGAATGCAACCTAATTAATTATAGGCCGTATAAGAATGTTGTGACAACCGTGACTCGAGCAGGTTAGTCAAACCGTTAGAGTCGACTAAGTGAAATTGTGTGCTTTCCATTTGTACTTAACTATTTTTGGTTAATATATTTACCGGGGTAACCCTTTACCCCAAAAAATTGTATGCTTATGTGATCTTATATGAGTATTTGATATTAATCCGTGATGCATGTTCATCTATTAGTGATTGAGTTGTGGTTTTGGTAGCTATTTCATTTCGTTCATATTATACGACATTGGAAATGATAGCATGATTTTGTGCGTTATCATGTAATTTGGTGAATAATTAAAGTATGAGCGTTAAGAGAATATAATGCATCTTAAGATTGAATTAAGTCTAGTATTTAAGTTAATTAAGCGTAGGTTTTTCTAATTTAGGAAAGTAATTTATGAAATGAAATTTATAAATAGTAAGTTTAAAACTAGTTTTTATTTAAAAGGTTTACTAAATTAATAAAGGGTTTTTATAAAAAATAACAAAATAAGGGTAAATATATATTTAATAATAATTAAAAAAAATTAAAGGGGTGTTTTGTTCGGCCGGTTATAGGAAAAGAAAAAAAGGAAAACTAATTTGTTTACAATTAGGAAACTAGGTATTATAAAGACAAAATTTAGAAAACCCTAAATCACTTTTTCTCTCCCCCTTGTTCTTGTGTTCGGCCGAAACCCTCAAAGAAGAAAAAAAATATTTTTTTTATCAAGAACAAAGGTGGTGATTCAAGTGTAATCGGGTGAAAGGTTTAGGTATAATTTTAATTAAGTTCTTGTTTAAATAATTATAATCATGTAACTTTAATTGATGGATAAATTAGGGTTTATAATTTTCTGTAAATTAATGATATAAAGTTATATGGGTGTGTTCGGGAATAGATTTAGAGCATGTTGGTGTAAACGGTTTAGATTAGAACGCGTTAATTTGAAAGTTAGGGTTTGGCAGAATTTTAGGTTATGTTGATCGAATGATATCTCATTGATAAAAACGAGTTATGATATGAATCTTATGTCTACATTTAAGTTCAGAGAGTCTAGTTTTCAAAAAGGCCAGCCCCGAAAGGTTTTGAGGTCGGGAAGTTAGTCAAATAATTTTTACAAGAAAAGTTATCGAAACAGTAAATTCAGGTCAGATTTGGGTCTGATTTCGGGGAGTAAAACCCCTACTTAGAAGTTGAGTCATGGCTTGAAAAAAATCAGAGATCATATTTTATATGTCTATTAACTCCAGCTCAAAGCACAAGTCCTAAAACATTGTCTAAGTATTTTTAGAAAAATCAAATTTTTTGGTTTGCGTTCAGATCCGAATTTGAGTACTTTGTGATGTTGAATTTTTATAAAATAGTTAGACTCAATATTATTTTTTTCTAAAAAATCACAGTAGTTCATAACCCATTGGGAAGGTAGGAAATGAAAGGGTAAAAGTCAATTTGATGATTTAGTATTTTATTTGTGGTCATAAAGTGACTACAAAATTCTGCCGAAAATCTGGAAAACAAGAATGAACGATTAAAGGTATTTAGAGTATAAGTAAGATAAGGGATGTATGGTAAAAGGTTTATAATCATAATATAAACTTACTAGTCCATCAATTGATTGTTACATCGTCTTGGGCATTTAGCCTAATCGCGTGTAACATGAGTTTTATTTGTGTTTAGTTGATTGCAAGGATATTGTGAAGTAGCTGTGCATCAGGTGAGTTTCGTAGTTTTATTTTTATGTTTTTCTTGGGATGAAAATGATGCAAATATGTTTTGAAATGTTTTATCGCTGTGATTATGTGTTTTAAATTGCTTTTAGACATTACATGGCTATTATATGACTATGTGATACATGTGTTATTTGGGATCGGAAAAGATACGCCTACCTCGTGCTTCATGATTATTGGATCGGAGGGGTACGCCTACCCATATTGTGTTTATTATTAGATCGGAGGGGACGCCTACCCTTATTGTGTTGGTTATGGGATCGGATGGGTACACCAAAAAGCTTGATTTTTCTAAAAATACTTAGACAATGAATTAGGACTTGTGCTTTGAGCTGGAGTTAATAGACACATAAAGTATGACCTCTGATTTTTCCCAAGCCTTAAC
>BQNB010024782.1:0-47871 GCA_026074375.1 Tanacetum coccineum
TAATTAAAATAAAAAGTTTTATTAAAAACTTAAATTTTGAAATTCAAATTTTCCCCCCAAAACGGAAGCTTCTACACCAGATGCATTCCTCACAAAAAGACAAAAAGGGAGCGGAGTCTAGGCGGTGGCCCCCTTATAGGCCTGGCGGCCCCCTTATATATAAGGGACGGCCGGGACCGCCCCCAGAGAGCCGTTGAGATTCCCTGCCTATAAATACTGCTCCATTCTTAGCAGAAAAATAATTCCTCTTTGCACGAAATTTTTCAGTCTTTTCTTTCTCTCTCTAAACCTTCTTTCTCTTACTAAAACTCTTGATCACTAACATACTTAGATCTTGTTTCAAGTGATCTAATCTCTTCTTCTCATCTCTTCCTTCTCATTCAAGTGCAAGAGAAGAACACTCGTATTCGTCAAGAAACGAAGTGTTAGTGATCTATCCTCCTTTCTTCTAAGTACCAAAACTCTATTGTATTTATCTTGTGTATTTGTGTGATTCGGATATTGTGTAAATCCGATAGTGTAGATCTTGTGAGTGTGTATATCTTGTGAAATGGTAGATTGGTTCTAGTTAAGATTAGGACTCGACATTTAGCTTAGTGTCAGAAAATAATGTAAGCGACGTGTAAATAGTTTTCTTCGCCTAAAGGGAGCTTGTTGACATAGTGAAATCTCGACTAGGATACTCGGGGAGTGGAGTAGGGAGAAGAGGTGCTTCATAGCCAAACCACTATAAAATCTCGGTGTCTTGGGTTGGTTGTTTCTTTCCTTATCTTTTTACATTATTATTATTATTGTTATTTAGTTTTTGTAGTATACAAGAGATCATAACACAAGTGATGGATGATGGGTTGGCTAATTAGACTTAGAGAGAAAAATGTCTTTTTAGAGAGAGAAAGTGCAAGAGATATATTAGCATGAAAGTGAAAAACAACCAACCCCTTCCCATATGTGGGAAGGGGTATATATACAAATGATTCTTTCTGACCACGAGCTATGCTATACTAATGATACACGGGGGTGACCGAGCCTTTTTCATAATCCTAATAATCTCCCCCTAAGGGAGGTCACCCCAGAAAATACATTCAGAATTCTAGCATTCTACTTCATTAACCTTCTGTCGGTAGCTCGAAGTTATCCAACGTAATTGACAAAAAAATTTCTTCCAAATGAAACTTGACAAACACTTTTTTCAACATTCTAAATAAAGCAGGTCCCGTGTCGGGAACCGAAAAGTCTTCGAATGCAATGACCCGCTTCATCATTTGCCAAGTTGAGGGCTTAATCCAATGTGTGGTAACACATAGGTACGAACCGGGCAAACCATGAGGAGCGGACCAAACATCCGTTGTTATGTTGACACTAAAATTTAAATTAAGAAAACCATCTATTATTTGTTGTTTAGCCGCAATCCATAATTTCATTGCATCACGTTTTAAAGTAGTGTGACTTACATGATTGTATTTTGGCTGCATATAGTTTTGAAACACCCTCGCCATTTGAGTGTTGTCAAAGTGATTGAATGGTAAGCCTTGTTGAATCACCAAACCCGCAAATTGTTCACGAAGAACATCCGGATTGTACATAAAAATACTCCTATCTCGAGACATAGATGATTGCCCCACTTCCGGAACTGTCTTGAGTGGCTTATAATGCGATGCGAGATATGATTCTTTAACGTCGAGTTGGAATTTTACATTAATAAATGAAATCAATGCTTACTGATAAGTGCTTAATTACACATATCTTTTACCTCTAAAAACGAGCTTAAATGACCAAAAACAGACAAAAACTGCCAAATATATGTTTGTTTTGCATTTGTATTGTGCAGGAAGTGGATATCAACAAAAAGACAGAAAACCAAGCCAAAATGACAAAACTGAGCATGGAATGGAAAAGACTGTGCAAAATCAAGGCCAAAGTCCAAAAATGCCAAAGTCAGAGTCAATACAGAAGAATCAGCAGTCAAACCGGAGCCGGAACTGAAGAATACTATTGGATGCAATCTTAACCCATCTGATGGGCCGGGAAAGCCCAATAGTATAATTATGAAGACTGTGAAGACCAAATGGGCCCTCAATCAATTTCAACAGCCCATTTGTGTGCAATTGACAAAGACTGTGAAGACTTTGAAGGCCCAATCCTAGCCCAGTTACAGCCAATCTCAGCCATTGAACACACAAAACCCACCTGAACCTTATTGGGCCTTAAAAAGCCCAATAACATAAGCCTAAACCTTATTGGGCCCAGACACACTTAATTGGGCCCAATACAAGCCCACACACCCAATTGGGCCCAATACACAAACCCAAGCCCAACAAAAGCCCAAAATCCTTTTTTATAAAACTTTAGGGGCTAAAATTGCCAATTTTGAAAGTTGTTTTATAAAAGAAAAATGGTTTAAACAAACACAAGGGCTGGTTTTGCAATTTACCTAAAACCCTTTTACCCTTTTAGTTATAAAACGCAGGGACCAGTTTTGCAATTACCCAAAACTTCTTTAATCTTTTGTTATAAAAAACGACAAGGACCATATTGGTCACTTTCCAAACCTCTTTTATAACTAAAATTTCGGCTAAATGAAATGAAAAGAGAAAGAAAGATGGAGGGCCATTAGTGCACCATCTCCAAACTTCTCTTTTAAACCCTGCAACCACCCTGTACCCTACCCGCCAAAACTCAAACCCCCTCTCCCACTGTTTTCTTGCAATACCACCTCCCTAGTACACTTTCCTACATCTCCCAGCTCATTCCCACCTCCCCATTACCCCTATAACCTTTCCAGTTCAACAATCACACAACCCAAAGACCCCATCAATGGCTGAGATGAAGAGAAGCCAATGGAGGGCTAGGATTGCTGGAGAGACATTGCACACTTACAACAAACACATCCCAAGTCCTTTGGACCTCTATAAAAGAAGAGAAGACAACCCGAAGCACCACACCCTGTTTTTCCTTTTCTTAGTGTAAAATTTAATTAAGTTGCTTTAAGTTTTATTTCTATTTGCATTATTTTGTAATTTAGTTCTTTTAAAAGTTTATGTTGTAAGTTCTTTAATGTTAATGAAAAGTTAAGAATTTTACTTTGAAAAATTGCAAGTGACCACTGTGTAAATTTAAAGCTTCATATTAGCTCTTTAAACCTGTTAAACTTGTATAAGAATGTGTCAAGATGGTTAACATACTTATAATCACCTTTCTCAGCCTTCCCTTAACTAAAAATCAGTAAAAAAAGTTTTTATAAACATTAAAGGGGTTTTTGTATTGACCTTAAAAAAAATGGGTCATTTGGGTTGTTAAGGGTCAAATGCACTCAGCCAACTCTTGGCTGAGTGTGTGGGCGTCATTTATGCAAATTTAACATAGTTTTTTAGTTCCAAAATATGTTTTCTATGACCCTTTGACTTTTCTGTCAAAAGTTACCAAAGCCACCCTGTGTTAAACCAGGCCTTAAGCTGTTTAAACCACTTAAGCATTATTTTTTTTGTGCATAATTTAGGTTGTAGTTATCCCACTAGAAAAGACGCCCTTGCTCTGAGAATTTTAGAATTAACCAATATAAGTCAAGTGTGTTGTTGCCATTTTTCTTTAAAACAGCCAATTTCAAGTATAAATATCAGCATGTTTAAGTTGTCCTTATTAGCTCAAATTCTGAAAATAAGCTCAATTATGGCCCCTTTAATTCTGTTTGTGGTTGGTTTTGGCTAAAAAGCTCAAAAGAGCTTATTTTCATAAGCTCAAATAAGCCCCTAGGCCACTGTTGCATTTCCCCTGGTGGCTATAGCACCTTAATCAAGCATCATATACCAGCTTATTTTTATCCATAGACACCCCCTAGTATTTTAGCTTTTATATATGCTTATTAGTTTCCCTTTAATAATCCCCATAGTTTTGTAGCTTAACTCCTCCTCTAGTATAGCTTATTATAGGCTTAAAGTCCCCATTTTTCTGTTTTTATAATAAGCTGTTAACATAGCTTATCTTGATTCCAGCTTACTTTAGGGCTTATTGGTATTAAGCTTAGTTAATATAGGTAGCCTCAGCTTAGTATAGTTAGTTAGATTCATTTTCAGCTTATCTTGAGCTTTTTAGCTCAAAGAAAAAGCCAATAAGCTTTTAAGCTTATTAACATTCTGTCAGCCCAAAAAGCTCATGTTTCTGGCTTATTTAGACCCTTTCAGCTTATGCACCTTTTATGAAAAATGTTCTCCTAGTTCCCCTTTACAACTTTGCTTCTTTGGCTTTTTGATAATAAGCACTTAGGACCTAACTTTGAATCGGAGTCCAACTCAGGACCAATTAGTGTAAATTTCCCTTTTTATTGTTAACACTGTTAGTAGCTAAGTTAGTATTTAGTTACCTCGTTAGTCCTTATCTCTTTTCACTGTTAGTCCCTATAGTTAACTTTAGTTAGTTTATTTAATTTAATTAATATAATTTAGGTTAAAATCTAATTAGTTTAATTACTTTTAATTTAATCAGTAAAATTTGGGCATTTTTATATTTTTAGAATTGTTAATTTTTTCTTTATTTAATTTTATTTTTTCAGAATTTTTATAACTTTTATTTTTTGTCTTTTTTCTATTTTCTTAGTTTTAATTAGTTATTAATCTTTAAAAATTCATAAAAAATCCAAAAATTAATAAAAAAATATTTTTCTTTTTTATAAAATTTTCTTTTGTCATTTAGTGTCTAGGAAAAATATAAAATTTAGTATAGGCTTAATTTTTCTTAAATTTCAGTCTTAGACCCGTTTTACCGGGTGCGTTTTACCGTTTCTTTTCGTTTTACATTCAAACGACCTCCGTTTTAGTTCTAGTTTTCTTTATTTTTCAAATTAACTTAATTAGAATTTAATTTTGATTTTTAATTTAATTTAGCATTTATTTTCTTAATTTTTAGTATTTAGGTTTTCCCGATACCTAATTCTGTTCCCCGTATTTAATTTAGATTTAATTTTAGGATTTCCCTATAACTAATTTTGTTTCCCGTAGTTTTTAAGATCCCCATTTCCTATACCTGTTTCCCGTAGATTAAATTAGGTTTTATTTAATTAATTTTAGTTGTAATTATATCAGTGTTTCCATCATATATTCTCCATCATTCAATTTCTCATCAAACCAGGATTACTTTCAATTGCAGCCTCGTTGGGACATACGACCCGGGAATATCTCTTCCGGAATCTTTTTATTATTGATTCTATCTTGTGTATTTTATCCTTTTGTGGAATTTGACCTTTTTGCCTGGTCAAGGGGCATTCGTCCAGGATCTGTATTAGTGTTGCTATATAAGAGTGTCTATCACACAATCAATTTTTGGCGCCGCAGCCACGGGAGGCCATTTGCTACGATTGTTCAACCGACTTGGATCTGAACTTGTCTCTATTATAAATTATCATATAAAATAAAAAAACACAAAAATATTTTTCTTTTCTTTTTATTAGTACATATCATATAAAAAAAAAAAAATTAAAAAAAACCAAAAAAATCAAAAATATAAAAAAAATTGTCCATAAAAAATTAAAATTCACTAATTGGTAAAATACCAAAATATAATAGTTACTCCACTAGGTATTATCCTAATAATCCGGTGAAATCTAACTGAGTTCCAACGAAACAAAGATTTAAAAAACTTTGCCTTCTGTGTCACTTACGATAAACGGCTCCACCTCATTTTGATAAACAAACAATAAAGTAGGGTATAAGGAGGTTGTTCCAACGAACTACGACCCGAAAGGAGATATATAAGCTACGCGCTAGTACCTACTACCTCCGCTCACGCTGTGCGTTTTCATTGTGAGAGCTAACCGTGAAGTAAGATCGAGGATTATTTGCTTAAAGTTCTCTACATCTGATTTTGTCCCAATTGTGAATTTATGTTTTAATTAGATCCGAAAACAAAAAACAAAATAATTTCTTTTTCCTCTTAACCGTTTTAATTCTTTTCTTGTACCTCTTATTCGCTTAATTCTGATGGAGTCTTATCTCTGTTTTGAATGTGTAGGGTGTGGAACAACCGACAATAACTCTTATTGTTATTCGAGCACGTCGCCAACAGTGCGGCTTGTCATCTCATAAATGGAGTTTGTCTTAGTTTACTATATGGGAAATGGAAATCAAATCGATTTTTCAACTCCGTAACATCTTTTGGATCAATCTCCAAGTTACTCACCACGCACCACAACTCTAACAAATCTAGTGTGAATTGCGGGAACGATACTCAATATTGTCACTGTTGTACACCTCAAAGCCAGTATTTTTTTTTTTTGTTTTTTTTTTATTCTAATCTATCCAGAGCCTGAATTACAGCCATGATTTCATTCCCCGCAAGATTTGCATAATCTGTCAAAACAGCAAAATCTTGCCTGTAAAAAATGCAGGGGACCTCAATGCGACTATTGAATGTCAACCGATGAGTTAAAACTCTCATTCTTTCGGTTTTTGGACCACTTCAAACCCCGCAATTTTCACGTCAATCATCAACCTCTCAACCAATAAGCATTGAAGCTTTGCAAGCCCAAGAGGACCTAATGAAAATCGATTGAAAGCATCTCTTCAAAAGTTAATCGTATCTCTTTGGGAAAACCCGCCCCCCCCCCAAAAAGGGTTTTTTCCTATTGCAAGCTTGGGACAACTTTTTTGAAGTTAAGCACGCTCATCCGGGAAGTGCAAGAATTGCTTAGCAAACTTGTTTCAAGATGGTGAACATCAAATAAGTGACTAGCTATCTGAGTACATCAGCAATACTCCGGCATGGAATCGCCCTCGTCGTCTACTGTGATAATGATGATGACGAAGTACTAAACCATTTGCAATCACACCCGAATCAACCAACCAAAAGATCCCGTAACTCTCTAAAGTTTGGGGGACGAGCCATCTTGACACTATTTCCCGGCCAACGGAATCGTGATCGAATTCATAAAGCAGTGTCCGAGAACCTTGTCCAACCCCAATTTAGTTCGAGGATTTTTCCCGACGACGAGTGTGATTTGCCTCCATATGGACAGATTCTTCAAATAATCATGATTTTACTTTCTCAACCCCTCTTCGATATCGATGAAGATTTTACCTTAAGTGACACTAGAGTCATTTTCCGAGGAGGACATTCCAAAAGAGAAATTTACATTTTCTCTAAATCCTCTCTTTTGATCTTGATGACGAAATTGCTCGACTAAGGTAGATCGAATTAATGAAGAGGTGCTGGAAGGCTCCATTCAAAACCACCGGGCATT
Source organism: Tanacetum coccineum (assembly GCA_026074375.1). NCBI lineage: Eukaryota > Viridiplantae > Streptophyta > Magnoliopsida > Asterales > Asteraceae > Tanacetum > Tanacetum coccineum. The sequence goes on from BQNB010024782.1 coordinate 7,229, forward strand.
GAATCTTTTGAAGCTGAATCTGATCTTGTAGAATCCTTGCATAAATCGAGACCATTTCTGGTTGATTTCCCTTCACCTAGATCGATTCTCTTACCAATGAGTACGCCTGTGAACACATCGTTAACCTAAATTCAATCCACCAAGAAATGTGATGAAGTTGAAATTTGACCCGGAATGGAAAATTACTGTTTTGGAAAGTTTGCTCTACGATAACTCATCAACCTCGACCACCGGAAGCTCATCAAGCAATTCTAATGCTAGTCGAATCTTCCCTCCATCTCATATCACCCGTGTGGATAAATGAATCTCTTAATGAGGAGATTGACTTGTTTCTATGCTGATGGACCGGATCAATACTCACCTAAGGAAATGAGAGTGATGATGACGACTCCGTAGATACGAAATACTTGTCTATTTCCCTTCCCAGTTCGAATCGTTTTATGATTGATTATCCCATTCTGGAAATTCAACCATTGATGTGGTGGAAAGACATCCCCGAATGTGCAAATGTATTACCCACCCAATCCCATCCTGGAGCACGCTTTCAATCCCAGCTAGTGAATTTTTCGCTTATGTTGTATGGATCTTTCTCGCCATTTCATGCTTATCCTGTTACTCCGCCTTCTCTTCACTCGCCTGTAGGATGAAGATAACCATAGTATGATCCCGGCATTTCAATTTAACATTCTTCTTTCATGCCGGATTCTCTCATCGAAGTGGAACTTATCAATAAAATTCCAATACTTATCGTAGTCACTATGAATGAAAGTCGATGATGATTTTAATTTCCACTTGTTTCCTCAAGGATCCATAAATTCCTTGTGATGGGTCAAGCATCGCGACCCTAAACACGCGCTTCGTGTGGAAGCAACCCATGCTTAACCGTAGTTGTGATATACATAAGTGTTGTTGTGTTGTAGATAGCTGTCTATTCCATTACCCGTGTTTCCATGTTGTTTGTATACTGTCCAGGATTGCCCGAGTTGTGAAGACTCTCAGTTTGTCATTCACAATAGTTTCGACATCCTCAGCTTCATTTGGGAATCCGATATCCTAATCTTTATCGACTAACGTTTTATCTTTTGGCATACCTCATAAATGGCCTTAGGATTAATGTAGTACCTATTCAAAACAACGATGAACGATGTTTAGTTCTAGTTAGGGGGGTAATCTTCGATTTTGATTTGTTTGCCTTCAGCATTGTTACCGACGTAAACCCGTTTTTAACAACCAAAATACAAAAAATGAAAAAATTTGAAAATTTTTCAAAAATATATAAGTGTTTTTGTCGAGCAGTTATTGCTTTCTTATTTGGGTAGAAAAAGATATTTTTGACTAGATCGTGCGTTTTTGAGCCCAGCTAGTTCCTTTAGGCCAAGCTTTCACGAATTTATATTGCTTTGAATCTTAAAAATGTGAAGAACGAGAAATGATAGAGTTAAATATAAGTTTATGTGCTAAGCAAGATTCTTCTAAAAACTTATTACAAGTACTTGTGGTTTTCCTCTCCCGTGGAATTTCTAACACCTAATCATAACGTAACTCAATTTAATTCAACTAAGTCAATCGATGTTTTCAGAAAAAGCTTCAAATTTGTAACTTGAGTTTTCAAAAGCGAGATTTAGGACGATTTAAAAGATAAATGCCAAGAAGCATGAATGAAATGGTGAATGCAAAAATGCAAGAAATATTGACATTTTGCCAATGAAGCATGCTTGATATATGGAGCAAGTAAAAGATGTGTCGTGATATCCCACTCCGCTAGCAACGAGGTGGGGGTTCAAACTAAGACGTCTTTACTTCTAGGGATTTGGTGTGTCGTGATATCTCACTTGGAAGAAAGGTCTAGGTGAGGGTTCAAACTAAGACACCAATCCTTAGCCATTTTAGGAAGAAGGTGTTGATGTGATTTCCCACTACGCTAGCAACGGGGTGGGTTTTCAAACTAAGAACACCGGTCGTTGGTTGTGATATCCTGCTCCGTTAACCACGAGGTAGGGGTTCAAACTAAGCAACGCATTCCTAGCTTTAAGAACTTATGATCATAGTTGAAAATGTTGCAAAAAGTTCTAAAGTTTAAATCTCGAAATCAAGTTACGAAGTCTTAATAAGTTGTTGCTTTGAGTCATGATTCATTTTGAATTATGACTATGAAAATAAGTTGATCTATGGTTAAATTAAAATGAGTACACACATTCAATCGTATATCCATGTTGGGAGTTGAAAATTCACAAGTCATAAGTATGAGGGCTTAACATATAAACTTATATCGACAATGATCTTGTATTAATTGCTTATCTTGGAACTTGTTAAAATTGAGGACGATTAATTATCCGTCGGACATCCGAGATCACTCCTACGGGCCTCATCTCATTTCTATGATTCCCAGTTTAATAAATAAAGAAAGTCAAACTTGTTAAAAAATGAGAAAATCCAAAAATATTAGTTTCGAGTAGTGTAAATGCAGAAAAAGGGTAAAAAACGGGGCTTACATGTTTACTTCATAACATTGCGTGAGGACACACAATACCTTAGTTTGGGGGATTTGATAAGTGCTTAATTACACATATCTTTTACCTCTAAAAACGAGCTTAAATGACCAAAAACAGACAAAAACTGCCAAAAGAAGTTTATGTTTTGCATATTGTAATATGTGCCCGTGGATATCATCAAAAAGACAGAAAACCAAGCCAAAATGACAAAACTGAGCATGGAATGGAAAAGACTGTGCAAAATCAAGGCCAAAGTCCAAAAATGACAAAGTCAGAGTCAATACTGAAGAATCAGCAGTCAAACCGGAGCCGGAACTGAAGAATACTATTGAATGCAATCTTAACCCATCTGATGGGCCGGGAAAGCCCAATAGTATATCTATGAAGACTGTGAAGACCAAATGGGCCCTCAATCAATTACAACAGCCCATTTGTGTGCAATTGACAAAGACTGTGAAGACTTTAAAGGCCCAATCCTAGCCCAGTTACAGCCAATCTCAGCCATTGTACACACAAAACCCACTTCATAACCTTATTGGGCTTGAAAAAGCCCAATAACCCAAACCTGTTACCTTATGGGCCTTAAAAAGCCCAATAACATAAGCCTAAACCTTATTGGGCCCAGACACACTCAATTGGGCCCAATACAAGCCCAAAAGCCCACACAAACCCAAGCCACAAAAGCCCACATTTCTTTTATAAAACTTTAGGGCTAAAATTGCCGAATTTTGAAAGTTATTTTATAAAAGAAAAATGGTTTAAACAAACACAAGGGCTGGTTTTGCAATTTTCCAAAAACCCTTTTTCTCTTTTAAATTATAAACAGCAGGGACCATTATTGCAATAACCCCTAACCTTCTTTTTTCTCTTTTGTTATAAAACCACAAGGACCAAATGCGTCACTTTCCAAACCTTCATTATAACTTAAACTCGGGCTAGAAAGAAAATGAAAAGAGAAGAAAAGAAGAGGGGCCAGTTTTGCCTCTTCCCCAAGGTTTCCTTTTAAAACCTGTAACCATAACTGTACCCAAACCCGCTTCCCGCCAAGCCTCATACTACCCTTCCCCACGGTTTTATGGCCAATACCACCTCCCAAGTACCACTCACAGCTCACCCCTACTCATTCCCACCTCCCCAATACCCCTATAACCCTTTCCAGTTCAACATACACAAAATCCCGAACCCCCCTTCAATGGTTGAGATGAAGAGAAGCAAATAGAGGGCTAGGATTGCTTTGGAGGTATTGTACACTCACAGCTAACACAACCCAAGACAAAGAGAAGGCAAAAGAGCCTCTATAAAAGAGAAGAGAACAAGCCGATCACCACACCCTTTTTTTACCCTGTTTTTAGTTTAAAATGCTTTAATTAAGTCTTTCTTTTTGCATTATTTGTAATTTAGTTCTTTTTAAAAGTTTATGTTGTAAGTTCTTTAATGTTAATGAAAAGTTAAGAATTTTACTTTGAAAAATTGCAAGTGACCACTGTGTAAATTTAAAGCTTCATATTAGCTCTTTAAACCTGTTAAACTTGTATAAGAATGTGTCAAGATGGTTAAACATTACTTATAATCACCTTTCTCAGCCTTCCCTTAACTAAAAAACGTTTTTTATAAAATTAAAGGGGTGTTTGGTTTAACCTTTAAAATGGGTCAAATTTGGGTTGTAATGGGTTGTAACCACTCAGCCAACTTTGGCTGAGTGTGTAGGGTTTATTAAGCCACTTTAATCACAACTTTTAGTTTTAAAATAAGTTTTTAAGTGCCCTTTGTATTCTGTCAAAATCTAAATAAGCCAAAGTGAGCTTAAGGGCTCCAGCTGCTTATGCAGCTTAAGCACACTGTTATTGTGCTTATGAGTGTTGTTACTAGCTCTTTTCAAAAGCCTTGTTCTGTCCCTTTAATTTGACCAAGTGAAAGTCAAAGCACTCATAAGTCATTTCTTGTTGTTGCCATTTTTCTTTAAAACAGCCAATTTCAAGTATAAATATCAGCATGTTTAAGTTGTCCTTATTAGCTAATCTGATATAAGCTCAATTATGGCCCCTTTAATTCTGTTTGTGGTTTATTTTAGGTAAAAAGCTCTTTAGAGCTTATTTTCATAAGCTCAAATAAGCCCCTAGGCCACTGTTTGAGCTCCCCTGGTGCTAGACACCTTAATTCAGCATCATTTTCCAGCTTGTTTATCCAGAGAACCCCTAGTTTCTTTTAGCCTTTTATTGTGCTTATTAGTTTCCCTTTTATTCCCCATAGTTTTGTAGACTATAACTCTCCTCTTGTATAGATTATTATAGGCTTCTTAAAGTCCCATTTTTCTGTTTTTATAATACGCTGTTAACATTGCTTATCTTGATCCAGCTTACTTTTGGTTATTGGGTATTAATGCTTAGTTAAATATAGGTAGCATCTAGCGTAGTATAGTTAGTTAGATCATTTTTCAGCTTATCTTGAGCTTTTTAGCTCAAAGCAACAAGCCAATAAGCTTTTAAGCTTATTAACATTCTGTCAGCCCAAAAAGCTCATGTTTCTGGCTTATTTAGACCCTTTCAGCCACTAGTCCTTTTATGAAAAATGTTCTCCTAGTTCCCCTTTACAACTTTGCTTCTTTGGCTTTTTGATAATAAGCACTTAGGACCTACTTTGTAATCGGGGTCCACTTCAGGGACCATTAGTGTAAATTTCCCTTTTTATTGTTAACACTGTTAGTAGCTAAGGTTAGTATTTAAGTTACCTCGTTAGTCCTTATGTCTTTTCACTGTTAGTCCCTATAGTTAACTTTAGTTAGTTTATTTAATTTAATTAATATAATTTAGGTTAAAATCTAATTAGTTTAATTACTTTTAATTTAAACAGTAAAATTTGGGCATTTTTATATTTTTAGAATTGTTAACTTTTTCTTTATTTAATTTTATTTTTTTTCAGAAGTTTTTAACTTTTATTTTTGTCTTTTTCTATTTTCTTAGTTTTAATTAGTTATTAATCTTTAATGAAATTCATAAAAAATCCAAAAATTAATAAAAAAATATTTCTCGTTTTTATTAAAAAAAAAAAATTTTTCTTTTGTCTTTTAGTATCTAGGAAAATATAACATAAAAAAAAAAAAAAAAAATTTTAGTATAGGCTTAATTTTTATTAAATTTCAGTCTTAGACCGGTTTACCAGGTGCGTTTTACGTTTCTTTTCGTTTGACTTTTCAAAACGACCTCCGTTTTAGTTCTAGTTTTCTTTATTTTTCAAATTAACTTAATTAGAATTTAATTTTGATTTTTAATTTAATTTAGCATTTATTTTCTTAATTTTTAGTATTTAGGTTTCCCGATACTCGATTTTGTTTACCTGTATTTTAGTATAGATTAATTTTAGGACTTTCCCTATAACTATTTTGTTTACCGTAGTTTTTTAAGATCCATTTCCTCTATTATCTGTTTCCCGTAGATTAAATTAGGTTTTATTTAATTAATTTTAGTTGTAATGTAGTATCAGTGTTCTCATACATATATTCTCCTTATTCAATTTCTCATCAAATCCAGATTACTTTAATTGGCAGCCTCGTTGGGTCTACGACCGGGAATATCTCTTCCGGAATCTTTTTATAATTGATTCTATCTTGTGTATTTTATCCTTCCTTTGTGGAATTTGACCTTTTGCCTTGGTCAAGGGCATTCGGTCAGGATCTGTATTAGGGTTGCTATATAAGTGTGTGCTATCTACACGAACCAGTCTTCATCATCCAGTTGTGGACTATTTGACCGATTAGTAAATAATGAGAACATTAGATCATCAGTATATGATTGATGAAGAGGCTTGTCCCTGAGAATTATGGCCTGATGCAGTAGAAACACCATTAGCAGTATTAACTTCATTAATACTGTTAGTGTCTTCTACAGAGAGAAAGGCCACATTCTGAGAGTTTGAAGATGATCCAGATGAACTTTTGATGTCAGCTTCAAACACTTTGAGGTTATTGTACAGATCATCTATATCCAAATCATCTATACCAGTTTTGTTCCTCATTATTAAAGCAACATTATTCCATGATGAAGGTAGAGCTCTTAAGAATTTCTGATTTGCATCTTCATTAGAGACAGCTGCACCATGAACTTCTAGTAGGCTAATAAGTTTTTGAAACCTATCATATGCTTTATCTAGGCCTTGTGTGTCAGATACAGAAAAGTTTTCAAATTGTTGCTTCTAGACATTCTTTTGCATATTCTTAGATTCAACATTACCACCAAATCTACTCTTGATAGCAGCCCACAGAGTTTTTGCATCATGTATACCATGGAACCTCAGTTGATATTCATCAGGAATAGCCAAAATCAAAATTCTTTTAGCTTTTCTTTCTCTTGCTGTTTTAATAGTGCATGACAGTCTTGGATGTACTTCAGTTTCAAAACCATTTCATCTTTTGTGTTGCACAGGTTCACACCATACATAGATTACTTGCCACAATCAATAAAAAAAAAAAAAATTCAGTGTTTTGTGAGTACTCACTACATCCTCATGGCTCACAGGGTATATTCACCTTTCTTGAGGATAGGTAGTTTTACAGAAGACACCACATGAGGAGATTCTACTAGTGCTATTTGAGGTGCAGATTCTTCACCGGACATCTTGTATTGTAGGTAGAATTCTAGATCTAGTTGAGTTCTTCTTATTTAGAGTTTCTCTACAAGCTCTGATACCACTTGTGAGTCCTAATGAATAGATCTTCTTACCTTGTTAAAGCTTAGTTAACTTGGATAAATCCAAACTAACTATGTGAGAAACTATGATTATGAATACTACAAGTTATGCGGAATCTAACTTGTAATACTAAGAAGAACAATGTAAACAAAACTTTGAATATATATTGATTGCAAATATTCTGCCTAGGTTACAGAATAACTAACTATGAAAACTTATATCACTTGATGTGAAAATTGATATCTCTAACTATGTCATAGGGTTCCTTTTATACACTAAGGAAAACCCTAATGGGCTTACAAAATGTGCCAAGTAATTATGCATATCTATTCCTAATATAACTCATGCATATCACTTAAGCAATACTAACTATATAACTAACAGTACTAACTATTATACTAACAGTACTAACTATACTGGCAGTACTAACAATATACTGGCAGTACTAACTAACTATAACTAGCAGTACTAAGTGTAGAAGCTCTGAATCCTAATAGTAGTTAAACAACCCTTGTTTTGAAAAGTTCTTAAGCAACACATACGAGCAAGTGTACTCGTCCGTAGTAGCAAGATATTGAATGGTAATCCGGGATCGTTCTTGGGGATTTGGGTGTTTCGACTTGATAAAGATTTTGATTATAAAATTCCTAAGATGTAAGCGAGCAATAATGAAAGTGATTCGATAATAAATAGATGTACTTGGTTGGATTTAGTTTGGGAATCCAATTCGATATGAAGGTGGCAAAGACTAACAAGTTGATTAAAAGAATTAGAGGTTATCCAATCTATTGTTTTTAAAACTTTTCGCCTTCGTCAAGACTCCTAGTAATAAAAACAAGCATTAGGTGCAGTTAATTAATTCAAGACGTAGTCAACCTCTATGAGTTTGATTCGCGATTCGTTTCACAAACCATAAACATCGATGATTATGTTCCTAGTTATACCAAACCGCTTAAGAAATGGTCAATACAAAAGGTAGCCGATCATAGAAAAAAAGGCGATAATTAATTGGTTAGCAATATCCCTTTTGACCTATGATATTCTCAACAAACAATCTGGTTGATAAAACTATGCCACTTTAGAACATAAAAACAAATGGATCTAAGACTTAGCTTGAAATTGAATTAACATGCCATACTATCATAATCGAATCTTCATACCACAAACATCATCTAACTAAGCACATAAAGAGACTAGCCACTCATATTAGATAGAGACATAATTCCAGAAAATAATGCATTCATAAGCATAATGAGAGTTCTTACAAAAATTTTGCAAAAGCGTAAAGAAATGTAAACTAAGAAATGACAAACTTGTGACTTAGAGAGATCTTTCCTCCTTCCTGACTTTCCTGAAGCTAGATGAGTTTGGAGAGGAGTAGTGGCTATAAGGATTAGGATTTTAGGGTTGGAGAATAGTGAGGTGTGTGTTAAAATGAGGCACAGGGGCCTCCTATTTATACTACAATTTTATGTCGGTTCCAGGGCCTAAAGGGGTGTCCAAAGTGAGTTTAGAAGGTTTAGATCCTTCTTGGTTATTTAGGTTTCTTCTTGAGTGAAATGAAAAACATGGGCTCCAAGAGTCGGGCGGCACTCTTTCTGCCAGGCGGTAGACTCTCTAGCCGGGCGGCTGGGTGGTCGCTGGTGGAATCTTTTTGTTGAATCTCTCATTTAATGCTCTTGCTTGAGTTGTGATTGGCTGTGGGTCTTCATACTTTACCATATCTTCATTACAACTTGATCTCAGGTCTTGGAAGCTTGAGTAATTAGATTTCTTCTTCTTTGAGATGCTTCCGCTCTTGATCCTGACACGGGATTCTTCGTACTTGAGATAATCTCTGCATGTTCGTCTCTCCTTTTCTTGTTTTCCTGTATTTGGCTGCAATTACACTAGAAAGCATATTTTGACATAATCGAGTAATAAAACCATAGGTAACTGACCAAATAACTAATACAAAAGTATGAATAACGCTCCCAAAACATACTCGATTTGAGCGTTATCAAATCCCCCCACACTTAAACTTTGCTTGCCCTCAAGCAAATCTAGAAAACAATTTCCTCAAATGAGATGCAATTTACCAAGCACAAGTACTCGATAAGTCCAAGTGTACACATCAAAGAAACATGCTAACTGTTTTTAATGGAAAACGGTACGGGTGTATGATTTGGTTTATAAAACCGAAGTATACAAACCACCATGTTGCTAGCTACCGCTTACCACTATCCTATATGAATTTCGAGATAAACGTATCACTGTGTCACGACTTAGCACATTGGCTAATCGACACCAATTTTTCTTCATCTTCCTTCATCTTCATAAGATTTAGCACATTGGCTTTATTCATCATCATTCACTATTTTTTTCTTTTTTCTATTCGATCAACCTCCGATCGGCATACTGGCAAAGGATTATATGTCCTTAAACATGGAACTAGTAACTTTCTTAAAAATTCATAAGGATTTCCCACATATCTACTATCGATCCACATAGCTAGCAACTAACCTATATGCTTCGGTTATTTAGGTAGAGCTAAACTATGTGTAATATTTTTCTTTTAAAAGCAAAGGACGGTATAACTGACAAATAGGACCATGAAAAATGTTGGACTAACCGAGATGGTTAGCTCAAGGCATTAAAGCGTATCTTTGAAAACAAACTGATGATTGGTTTCTTATCATGTGTATACACTTCTTATTAGGACACATCTTGATTTGATTTATGAAAACAACTAGATTACCAGGGCAAACAATTTTTAAGTTAGCTCAAAAATTTAAAAACAACCTCGTTTTCCGTATTCTCCCCCCCCCACACTTACATTTAGCATTGCCCTTAATGCAATGAAATGGGCAAAAACTAAAATAGGGAAATAAGAGAAAAACCAGGTGTCCATGCATTGCGGTAGTACTTGAGCTGCCAAGTGTGTCATTTCTTGCAAGAATCTAAAATACAAAATAAATGCAAACAAACATATATATTTTTGAATGTCGCACCCCACACTTAACTTTTATTACGGGTGAAGACATTTTTTTTACTAATTAACTTAAATACACGGGTTGCCTCCCGAGAAGCGCTTGATTTTTGAGCGAGTCGTCAGCCGAACTCGGGTGCTTCTTTCATTTCTTCCCAAGTGATGTCCCTTCGCTTGGGACATACAAAACATTCTCGATCACTATTCCTTTTCTAGTTTCGTCTAAATCTGATAGCTTAGCTTCGTTACATGTGTTATCTACTACACTGTAGATGTATAGTTTTTTAGATGCCCATGGCATGGTTTCACGGTAGTTGGCTGGAAATGGTGCCATTAATGGAATAGCTTTCATTCTTTCATCCTCACTCATGAGGTGAATCTCTTCTATGGTAAGTTCACTTAACTGTTCCTCATCGTGGTAGAGTTTAACACGGTATCCAATAACAATGAAGTTTCCTTCATGTTTGTCATATAGTTCAGCATATCCGGATAGATAACTATGTTTGACTATGAACGGTCCATACCACTTTGATCTAAGCTTTGGGGCTTTGAATTTATACTTAGAGTTGTACAGGAGAAATTTGTCTCTAGCCTTAAATTCTTTTCTAACTCTAAGTTTCTTGTCATGATAGGCTTTGGTTCGGGCTTTGTAGAGTTTGGAGTTCTCATATGCTTGAAGTCTTAATTCATCGAGCTTATGTAACTGTAAAAATAGTTTTTCTTATGCAATCTTAAGATCAAGATTGCAGCTTTGTAGGGCCCTACTAAGCACGATGCTCTATTTCAAACAGAAAATGGCACGTTTTACCATAAAGAAGTTGGTATGGAGTGGTACCGATTGGAGTTTTGTAGGCTGTACGAAATGCCCACAGAGCGTCTTCTAATTTTCTCGACCAAACAAACGGATTGTCCTTAACTGTCTTTTCGAGGATTCTTTTTAAGGCTCTGTTGGTGTTTTCATCCTGACCACTGGTTTGTGGATGATAAGCTGTGGCTATACGATGATGTACTCCATACTTTTTCAAGATTTTCTCCATTTGACGATTACAAAAGTAAGTTCCTCTATCGCTAATTAAAGCTTTTGGAATTCCAAAATGAGAGAAAAGCTTTTTCAAGAAATTGACGACAACTCGTGCGTTGTTAGTGGGTAAAGCTACGGCTTCTGCCCATTTGGACACATAGTCAATTTTGACAAGAATGTATTCAAACTTATGGGATTTCGGAAAAGGTTCCATGAAATCAATTCCCCATATGTCGAAAATTTCACTAACTTGGATGTTGTTCAAAGGCATCTCGTCTCTTCGTGAAATGCTACCAGAACGTTGGCAGGCATCATAGTTTTGCACCAGAGTTTGTGCTTCTTCGAATATGGTTGGCCAATAGAATTTAGCATCAAAAACTTTCTTTGCGGTAATTGATGGTCCATAATGTCCCCTAGTGGGTCCATGATGACATTCATTTAGAATTTTTTGAGTTTCTGAACCGTGAACACATCTTCTGATCATACCATTGGGGCATGCTTTAAATAGATATGGTTCGGCCCAGAAATAGTGCTTAAGTTCTAAAAAGAACTTACAACGCTGAGCGTAGGTTAATCCTTTTCTTAGAATTCCTCCAACTAGGTAGTTGGCAAAGTCGGTAAACCACGGGCTCTCATCCTCATCGGTTTTGATATTCATGAGAAACTTATCAGGGAACTCATCATTTATTTCCTCATCTTTGAGTTCTTTAAGATGGGGTTTCTCAAGTCGGGATAAGTGATCTGCTGCGATGTTTTTTGCTCCCTTCTTATTTTTGATTTCGATATCGAATTCTTAAAGCAGTAAAATCTAGCGTATAAGACATGGTTTGGCATCTTGTTTTGAAAACAAATATTTTATTGCTGCGTGATCCGTGAACACAACTATTTTTGAAAGAACAAGGTATGATCGAAACTTGTCGAATGCAAAAACTACGGCAAGTAACTCTTTTTCGGTCACCGTATAGTTTTGTTGTGCGCTGTTCAGAGTTTTGCTAGCGAAGTGGATGGGTCAAAAGTGCTTTTCTTCGCGTTGGCCTAGCACGGCTCCTACGGCAAAATCGCTTGCATCGCACATAAGTTCAAACGGTAGCGACCAATTAGGTGAAACCATAATAGGTGCGTTTGTTAACTTTTCTTTGAGAGTTTCGAATGCCTTGTTGCATTCTTCATCGAAGTTAAAGACTGAGTCTTTTTGGAGAAGTTTCATCATGGGTCTGAAAATTTTGAAAAAATCTTTTATGAATCGGTGATAAAATCCGGCATGTCCTAAAAAACTTCTAACGGCTTTGACGTTAGTGGGTGGTGGTAACTTAGCTATCACGTCGATTTTTGCTTTATCGACCTCTAGTCCTTTATGGGAGACTTTGTGTCCTAGCACAATTCCCTCGGTCACCATGAAGTGACACTTTTCCCAGTTTAGAACTAAGTGTGCTTGTTTACATCGAATTAGCATCTGCTCTAGATTATTTAAGCATGAATCAAATGAATCTCCAAATACTGAGAAATCATCCATGAAGACTTCCATGGAGGTTTTGAGCATATCCTAAAAAATTGCAATCATGCACCTTTGAAAAGTTGATGGTGCATTGCAAAGACCAAAAGGTATACGCTTGTAGGCGTAGGTTCCATAAGGGCAAGTGAAAGTGGTCTTTTCCTGATCGGTTGGTTTGATAGGAATTTGAAAATACCCAGAAAATCTATCGAGAAAACAAAGAAACTTGTTCTCGGCTAATCTTTCCAGCATTTGATCCATGAAGGGTAAAGGAAAATGATCCTTTCAGGTGGCTTCGTTCAACTTATGGTAGTCGATACAAACATGCCATCCTGTTACTGTTCATGTCGGAACAAGTTCGTTGTCTTCATTGGTCACAACGGCCATTCCTCGTTTTTTGGGCACATAATGCACCAGACTTACCTAAGGACTATCTTCGATAGCATAGATGATACCTGCATCTAGAAGTTTGATAATCTCTTTTGTAACGACTTCTTTCACGTTTGGGTTAAGTTGGCGTTATCTCTGAATGACAGGTTTGACATTATCCTTAAATGATGACATCGTCCTCATAATTTGATTTTGTGTTTTTTGGAGCACAAAGGAAGGTTAATTCCTGAATATTGGATTTTTTCTTTCCCGTAAGCGAGCTGTTCTTTATGTTTTTTGAGAACTGAAATAAGTCGTTCCTTTTCATTCTTGTTACTGAGTAAAGCCTTGATATACTGTTCGAGTAAAGCTGATATGACTACTGGGAGAAGAGAATTTTCCTCCAGAAAGGCATATTCCAGATGTTTTGGAAGAGGTTTCAACTCAAGATTGGTTGGTGGATCTTGGATAGATGTCTTGATTTTTAGTTCATCTTTTGGTGGTAACTCTTTAAAATCGTCTTTGATTTCATCCTCTTAAACATTCTCTGACATGAATTCATCTAATTCTTTGTCGAGTTGTGTTTCACTTATTTTTTCTAATGTACTTAGGAAAGGTTTAGAATCATCGAGTAGAGCATCGAGTTCATCCTCAGTTATTTCTTTGATAACATCCATACGGAAGCATGTGTCGTCATTCACGTGAGAATGTTGCATAACCTTATCGATGTGAAAGGTGGCTCTATCTTCTCCAATTCCTAAATTGAGTTCTTTGTTCTTAACTCTTATGATAGCATCGGCGGTATGCAAAAAAGGTCTTCCTAAAATTAGAGGGACTCTATCATCTTCCTCCATTTGCAGGATAACGAAATCTACAGGGAACACGAATTTTCCAACTTGAACGAGCATATTCTCAGCAACTCCAATAGGGTACTGGTAAGTATGATTTGCTAATCGAATACTCATCCTTGTGGGTTTCATAGTTGTTCCAAAAAGTGTTGCATCAGATTAATACTTGCGCCAAGATCGGCCAAGGCGAGATATTCAACTGAGTTTGCAAGGAATTAAAAAACTTCTGGGGTCTCCAAGCTTCGGTGGGATCTTATTTTAAAGAATCGCTTAGCCTTCTTCAGTTAAGAAGGCATCAGAGATTTGCTCCATCTTACTTTTGTTACTTACAAGATCTTTCAAAAACTTACCATAATTAGGCATCCCAGCCAGGACGTCAACTAGGGGTATGTTGATCCTGACTTCTTTGATCATGTCTAAAAACTTGGCATATCGTGCCTATATTTTTTCTTTGTTCAAACGTTGTGGATATGGAATTTTTAGATTATAGGCTTTGAGTGGTGGTGTATTGGTCTGAGTTGGTTTCTTAGGTAGAGGTTCTGCCTCTTTTTCGACTTCTTCTGCCTTATCTTCACTATCATCAAGGAAGACGGCAGTTTTGGTGCTTGGGTTAGCTGGTGGGTTATAGTCTTACCACTGCGTATGAATATGGCATTCACGTGCTCATTTCGAGTAGGCGATGGTCGGTAAGGTCTTTTGTTTGAAGATTTTGGATTGGTTTGGGTATTGCTAGGTAGCGTACCCGTGGGTCTTGAAGATTGTTGATCAGAAATCCTACCAAACTTTGTTTCAAGGTCTTGAATCTTAGCTTGATGATTCTTTTGTCCTTGTTCGACTTTGGTTTTGAGATTGTAGAACTGATTCTTGACAAAATCATTAGATGTCTTTTGTTCTAAAATGAATTCTCTCATGGTTTTCTTGAATTTTGATTCGTTTGGTTTCTTTTTGGGTAAACGTGGAATTGGCTAGTTCTCCTCACCAGGGTTTGGGTTTCGGATTTCATGATGATCACGCCAATTGCTAGAATTTTGACCATAATAATTTCCTCGATATCCTCCGGATGCATAGTTTGCTTCTTCCTCCTTGGGTCCTCCCTCTCATATTCGACTTCTTTCCTTCTCCACCTACCCGTCAATTCACTGAGTCGAGTCCAAGACAGAGAGGGCGTACTCTTTCTCAAGTCTGGGATCTATTCGCGAGGTTGCCCTGAGTGAGATCTATGTTCATAGTCGCTCTGAACATAGATGCAAGAGGGGGCTCACTAGAGTCTGGCTCTCTGAATCATTACAGCCAACAGTTCACCAGTTGCTCAACAGATAGGGACAGAGTGTTAGACAAGCAGGCTGTGGTCGTAAGGTCCCTTTCGTTTGATGTTGAAAGTTTTGGCTAGTTTTGGGTATTGCTAGGCAGTGTGCCCGTGGGTCTTGGAGATTGGTGATCAGAAATCCTACCAAACTTTGTTTCAAGGTCTTGAATCGCATCTTGATGATTCTTTTGTCCTTGTTCGACTTTGGTTTTGAGATTATAGAACTAGTTCTTGACAAAATCATTTGATGTCTTTTGTGCTATAACAAATTCTCTCAAGGGTTTTCTCGAACTCTGATTCATCTGGTCTCTTTTCGGGTAAATGTGGAATTGGCGGGTTTTCCTCACCAGGGTTTGAGTTTTGGTTTTCATCTCGATGGTAAGATCGATGATCGCACCAATTGCTAGGATTTCGACCATAATAATTTCCTCGATATCCTTCAGATGCATAGTTTGCTTCTTCCTCCTTGGGTCCTCCCATAGGTTTATCGTCGCAATCCGATGATGGATGGGGTCCTCTACATTTGTTGCATCCATCTCTCATTTCTTTCATGTCTCTTCTGATCTCTTTGAATTGTGAATCAATCCTTGTCGTTAAGGCTTCCATTTTTTCCAATAATGGTGAATGATCTTTACTTTTGGAGAAGGCAACAGTTTTACGAAGGGGTTCGGTTTTGTTCTATTTTGACCAATCGAGTTTGAGAAGAACCCGATCCTTGAGCAACTGATGTGCTTCATTTGGGGTTTTGTAGAAGAAGATTCCTCCGGCGTCTAGAATAGCTTGGGTAGGTTCGTCTAGTCCGTGGTAAAAGATTTGGATTATGGTTCCTTGTCCTAAACCATGTCCATGACAACTATGAAGTAGATCCTTCATGCGTAGCCAAGCGTCGACTAATGATTCATGATGTTGTTGGGTGAAACCTCGAATTTCTCCCATGAGCCGGTCAAACATAGCGGGTGGAAAGAATCTGCTTTTGAAAGTTTGTCTTATTTCTTCCCAAGTGGTTATCACACTGGGACTTAGTTCATTGAACAAAATCTTGGCTTCTCCCGCTAGGGATGATGGAAAGAGTTTAAGTTTGATGGCATCCGCGTTGGTGTTGCCATAACGGAACATTCCACATACTTTGATAAATTCGATGATGTGCTTATGTGGATCAGCCCGCGAGCGTCCATCTAATTGTCGATCTTTGATCATGGAAAGATGGTGTCCTTTGACGGTGAAGTTGTCTCCAAGGTCAACTGTGATAATAGCAGCCCCGAGGGTGGGTGCTAAGGCCCGATTGTTTCCCCACATGGGTTAGTTGTCAGCCATTGGGAAGGGTAGGTCAAGAAATGGGTTATAGACTACTTCGGCTTCAAAATAATTCTCGAAAGGTGGATATATGGTTTTTGGAACTCGGTCTTCAATGGGTATGAACTGGTTTCATTTCTTTTTCTTTATTAAGGTTTGGTGGATAAAATGTTTGGGTTCGGAATAAGGAGTAATTGGGTTTTTTCCAGCAGAACGTGTTGGCATTCAAGGGTAAAACTCAAATAAGATCAAACCCAAAAGGATTTAGAAAGATTGGATAAAGAATTAGGTTTTTGTTAGAAGCTGCTATGCCCGGCGGCAGAGTGCTGCGTCGGGCGGCAAAGAGCTCGTCGAGGAGTTATGCCGGGCGGCTCCAAAGGTTTTGTGAATTTTTTTTTAAAAACGTGGCACCTATGGAAAATGGGATCACGAGATCTAAATCGTAAAACACAATTAAATCCCCGACAGCGAAGCCAAAAACTTGATGCGTGCGATACGGGTTAGTTTTAAATTTGTAACTCGGTATACCAAATTCTTAAGCAACACATACGAGCAAGTGTACTCGTCCGTAGTTGCAAGATATTGAATGGTAAGCTAGGATAGTTTACGGGGATTTAGGTGTTTTAACTTGATAAAGATTTCGATGATAAAAGTCCTAAGATGCAAGCATGCAATAATGAAAGCGATTCAATAATAAATAGATGTACTTGGTTGGATTTAGTTTGGGAATCTGATTCGATATGAAGGTGGCATAGTCTAACAAGTTGATTAAAAGAATTGAAGGTTATCCAATCTATTATATTTAAAACTTTTTGCCTTCGTCAAAACTCCTAGCGATAAAAACAAGCATTAGGTGCAATCAATCAATTCAAGACTTAGTCAACCTCTATGAGTTTGATTCGCGGTTCGTTTCACAAACCATTGACATCGATGATTATGTTCCTAGTTATACCAAACCGCTTAAGAAATGGTCAATACAAAAGGTAGCCGATCGTAGACAAAAAGGTGACAATAGATTGGTTAACAATATCCCTTTTGACCTATGATATTCTCAACAAACAATTCGGTTGATAAAACTATGCCACTTTAGAACGTAAAAACAAATAGATCTAAGGCTTAGCTTGAAATTAAATTAACATGCCACACTATCATAATTAAATCTTCATACCATAAACATCATTTAACCAAGCACATAAAGATACTAGCCACTCATATTAATTAGAGACATAATTCCATAATATAATGCATTCATAAGCATAATGAGAGTTCTTATAAAACTTTTGCAAAAGCGTAAAGAAATGTAAACTAGGAAATGACAAACTTGTGACTTAGAGAGATCTTTCCTCCTTCCTAACTTTCCTGGAGCTAGATGACTTTAAAGAGGAGTAGTGTCTATGAGGATTAGGATTTTAAGGTTGGAGAATAGTGAGGTGTGTGTTAGAAAGAGGCATAGGGGTCTCCTATTTATACTACAATTATATTTCGGTTCCAGGGCCTAAAGGGGTGTCCAAAGTCGGTTTAGAGGGTCTAGATCCTTCTTGGTTATTCAGGTTTCTTCTAGAGTGAAATGAAAAACGTGGGCTCCAAGAGTCGGGCGAAAAAGCCTCCTGCCGGGCGGCACTCCTTTTGTCGGGCGGCAGACTCTCCAACCGGGCGGCTGGGTGGTCGCTGGTGGAATCTTTTTGTTGAATCTTTCGTTTAATGCTCTTGCTTGAGTTGTGCTTGGCTATGGGTCTTCGTACTTCACCATATCTTTATTACAACATGATCTCAGGTATTGGAAGCTTGAGTAATTATATTTCTTCTTCTTTGAGATACTTCCGCTCTTGATCCTGACACAGGATTCATTGTACTTGAGATAATCTCTGCATGTTCATCTCTTCTTTTCTCGTTTTCCTGTATTTGGCTGCAATTACACTAGAAAGTATATTTTGACATAATCGAGTAATAAAACCATAGGTAACTTACCAAATAACTAATATAAAAGTATGAATAACGCTCCTAAAACATACTCGATTTGAGCGTTATCAAGTTCCTAGAAGTGAAAATTATAACTTAGGATTTTTGTCAAAAATTGATTATTGGCGAATAGCTTCAACTATGCTTTTTGAGTATCAACGTAGTTATACATTGTTATGTCTTAGTTCTAATTGTATGAAAATAACAAGCAAAATTAGAAGCCCCAAATTATGTGATTTGATGAAAATCGAAACCTTAGATATGAAATCAAAAAGAAAATAAGATGAAATCACTTACAATAGTTGTTATAGATTGATGATTTGTTGATGATCTTGTAGATTAGTTGCTCCAATTGCCTATTAGAGTTATGTTAGTTTGAGGGTTTTGGTGTATGAGTTCGTGAGTGTGTTTGTTTAATGATTGTTGTGATCCCAATTTGTTTAAAATCAAGTATTTACCCACGATTTGTGACACACGGATCCACCTAAATAACGTACGGATCTACCTATGGTGGATCCATGGTCCGCAAGTTTCAAAAAATACGGACAAAGTTGATTTTTGAGCAAATTGAGATACGGTGTTGTGTTTTTGGCAATTGGAATGTGTTATACATACTATTAGGGGTATGTGATATAATTTTCAGAGTCGACGTCCAAGTTTTGAGTGAACCGTGCAACTTGTCGTGAATTTCCCGATGGAATTTCAACATAGTTGATCCTACTAGGAGTGTGTTATCTTTTAGCATAAATTTGACCATCACTAATAACACAATCATTTATTAACATTTAGACTTAACAAAGCATCGTCAACACAAATGTGAGTTGCAATTCGATGATTGTTCTTTTCGTCTTTTTCTATCGATTTCATAATTTTCATGTATTGACCATACATGTAAATTTTGAAGATATCTATGGTCATTTTATTGATATTTTCATTATCTAGTAAAATTATAATCTCGATTATGTTCATGGTCGGAAGTTTTGTAATTGAAACTTGTAATGAGAATTAACATCTTTTGAATAATGAGTAATTACTTCATTAGAGTTTCTGCTTACGTTTATTTTTAGGATGATGAAGGATCACTATCCATGATAAGCTCCATTATTCCTAATTCTAATCTTAAATAATTAAATACTTCACGTTTTAAAGGCTTAGTAAATATATCGGTTATAATGTTTTCGGATGCAACTTTCTCGATAGAAATGTTGCCCTTTTGGACGTTATCGCGTAGAAAGTGGTGACGAATTTCTATATATTTAGTTCTAGAGTGTTGTACGGGGTTTTTACTTAAGTCGATAGCTCCTTTATTGTCGCACATAATCAGAACGTCGTCGAGGCGTATGTCGTAGTCGATGAGAGCTTGTTTCATCCATTGTGCTTGTTGACATGCCTTTCCGGCGGAGACATATTCAGCTTCGGTCGTGGAGATTATGACAATCTGTCTTTTAATGTCCATATTTAATTCATATTTCGTTCTCATTTTTCTTGTAAAGTGAACTTTTGTGTTTTAGGGAGGTGGAGAGCGTTTGTTTTTATGGTTTACCGCGATTCGCAATTTCTCGTATCTTGTTAAACTAAGAGTTCGATTCAGGCATTTTATTATTCCGTTTAAGTGTAACTGTCCAATTTTTATCTTTAAAAATTCCCCGATTTAAGGTCCACTACTTAAATCGAATTTTAGAAATAATCTCTAAATTTTAAATAATTCAATTTTATTATCTTAATCGATTTTTATTAAAATCGTAGATTTTAGAAACCCTCGCGAATCCTACAATTTAATTTATCCGTTTTATAATCGAGAAATCAACGACTCCGTATTCGGGCCTCGAGTGCTATAATTACTTTTATTTTTATATTTTTCATCTTTTCTTGTGTTTTAAATTGCACCCGAGACAAAAATCACGATTTAGGAAAAAGTATCCAGACTAGGAAAGGTATTAGGCCCGAGGTTAATAGTATTTATAGTTAAGGCAAAAATGGCAAAAGCCCACTCTCTCCCCCTCCCTTTTTGCGTCAACCGACCCAACCAACACACACACCCTTTTATTTATCTTATATAAGCCTATCAAACACCCATATATACTTATAACGTTCCAAAAAAAAACACACACACACACACAGGCAAAAACCATCCAACTCCCCCCTCTTTCTCTCCTCTGTCGACGGCAACAACACCAAAACCACCACCATCTCCCTTAAAACTGTATAAAATCCCTTCTATATTTACTCAAAAGATTATAAAACCTAACCTAATCCTCAGGCCACTAAGAATCAACCATGCATGTGTTTGAGAAGTTTTGATTTTTGAAGATCTTGAGGTTTTAGGGTTTTTAATTGATTGAAGGCTACAAGAAATCAAAAGGGATAGATTAGAAGTGATTTTAAGCAAGATTGGGTGAAGTAAAAATTTATTTAGGGTGTGGCTTCCCCTTATGTATTTTTGGCGCAGCCAACACCACCATATAGGTGTTGTTTTTATCATTCTCTTCTTCATTTTGCGTGGTAAGTATTTTTTCCTAAACCCTCTGTGCTTTGTTTTGATTTTGTTAATGCATTGTTTATTTCTTGAGGTTTTATATTTTTATTATGAACATCAATACCTTTTTATGATTGATCTTAGTTAGTAAGTGTAAGTGAAGTGTAATCGATTGGAGGTATGTTACATTGATGTATTTTGGCCTTGTGATGGACCAATTGATGATTTGGAGGTGTTTGGATTGAGATTAGAGGTAGATTTAGGGACTGTTTCCAGGTCAGTAGGAAAACGTGGGGTTTTCTCAAAATTTTTGGCTTAAGGTCTGTGATTAAAAGACATGGTTGGATAGATATAGGTCTTAGGTTCATGTGACGGATTGGACGGTTTTGTATCGATTCCGGATGAGAGAGATATGGCTTTTTTACAGAAGAAGGTCAAATCTGGAGCTGCTGTTGGGAAACGTGTTTTGCTCTAGGTTCTTGTACAATAAACTTAGGTTTTAAAACTTGGTTTGAAACTAGACATCAGAAGCTTTCATCTCTCTTTGGATTCAACTTAATAGCTATTATAGAATAGGATTTATGGCCGAAACCGTAAACGATAAAAATTCAGTCAACTTTCTAATTTGAGTTATGATTAGTAAAAACTTATTTCCTGTGGATTGGTAAACGGTATGATTGATTGGCCTAACGTTATGGAAACTACACTCACGTATCTTTCCAAGGGTGAAAACCCCATCCTTTTATCTTTTATAGGTTAAGAGATACAATGGTGTGAAGATGACTAAAATTCTCCAACATGGTTTTTATGTCTTTTCTTAAGAAATAAAAGTTTGAATGCATAGTAATGAGTTAAGAATCATTAAGAGAAACTTAGTAGACACTCAATTAGGATATTCAATATTCAGCTGCAACCTGTATTTTTGAGGGTGTTACAGTTAAGTGTTGGTGCAATGTCGTACATGTTTCGGATTTTTAACTTGTATTATATAACTATTTTTACTATAACGATTTTATTTATAATTCTAAGTCGCGACTTGCTTTATAGGTCTTGGCTAATCGTTGGAGTCTTCTCTCTCGTTGATTTCTCATTTGATCTCTCATTTGATCTTCTACTCATGGTGAGTTCATAGCCTCGCCTTTACTACTTTATTTGTTTTCTCAAAACCCGCGAGGGAGATACATGCTTGTTTTTATAAAATTGAACACAAATTACTTTCAGTATGCTGGACCCGCATTGTATGCTTAATGCTTGAGTATCTATTGCTAAAGACTCTAATATCGTGAACTGTTAACTACCTGTGATGGGTAGACGCTATGGTAATAAATAGGCCTATGGGGTGACTCCCCGTCCGAGGTTTTAATCCTTTTGGAACACCCACTTGCAACGGATATATTATCTGAGAAGTTATAGGTATATGGCAATAATACCTAATCTTTTGGGGCAAACTACATTTTTATCTCGTCAAAGGGATCGGTTGTCACGAGCTCAATGCATATATATATATATATAAAACTTGTTTGATCCACAAGTTTTCCTATGATTAAAATATTTATGTTCTAATATTTACTCTTATAAACCTATGGATTTCACTCAACGTTTCGTTGACTTTTCAGCATGTTTATCTCAGGTAATCAAAGCTAAGGACGTGGAGCTTGGGACGAGGAGAAACTTGCGCTTAAAAATGATTTTTGTTAAAGCACATGATATCCATTCCTCAAAAACAATGTTTTTATATTTTGTTGAATACTTGTACCTTGTTAATCTTTATGTTGGGACAACGCTTGCACTCTGATATTTCTTTTGGAATGGATTATGTTTTTATAACGTCTCTTTTCGAGTCGTTCTTTATAATTTAATGACTGTTGTACTTATTATTAACACCCAATTGTTGGTCCCGAATCATGTTTTAAATTGGGGGTGTTAAAGATTGGTATCAAGAGCCATAAGTTATAGAGAACTAGGTCATTTTTCAAAAACCTAAACTATAACTTTATTTTTCTAATTTTCGCGCGCAAAATACTCCTCATGGTTCCTGCTCAAGTCGTTCTTGTGATTACCATTCTTAGTACTTATACCCTGCGGGTGCATTATTGCTAAGTATTTATTGAATAAATACTATGATTCATATCGAAATATACATCGATTGGTAAACCTTATATTAAGGTTTTCTTTTGCATTTATTTACATGTTTAAATAAATCATTATTAAAATTATCATATTCATTTTGATGCATTGCGTTCATTCGTATGTTGCATAAATTTTAAATATGTAGTGACCTTATACACTTATTTTCACACCGTGTCCGTGCACGTATGCTGCCCGACTTCTTCTGCTCACTTTTCTGAGCGTTATTTTTATCTAATATAGATATGTAATGACCGATTACATATACTCGTTCGATTCGAACTGACTATTTTACCTGACTTACTTTTAATCGGTTGTGCGTACCTTCGCGGTACGATTGTTTGGGATTACGTAAGTGTTTTATCCGATGAGATTTTTTTTGAGAATTTTTTGAGTATCGTTTTACTACCCATGTGTGTTACTTTCATTGTTTAACTCCTTTAAGCTATCCATATAGATATGTGATTAGCTTCTTAAATTACACCTTTATATAATATATAATATATAATAAAATATATATAATAAGGATAATCTAAAAATAATCAATGAAACCGAGAGTAGTATGATATGATATTCCCGGGTCGTTTATCCTCAACGATGAGCGAATTGGAACGTCGAAAGTTGGTTTGAATTATGATGCTTGAATGGAAAAAGATTTGGATTTTGTTGTTCTAATTAGAATGCAAAAACAATTAAGGAAAACCTAAAAACGAAAGCTAGAATGAGTAAATCCTAAAACGTGGACGGGAGAGTAAAAACGTGAGTTAAAACAAAACTAAATTATCCAAAAAATTAACCCTAAATGATATATAACTTTTTGAAAAAGCTAACAATAAGCAACTTAAAAAAAAGAAAAAAATTTGTAACTTGCAAATAAGCAAAACAAAATGACAGTATTAGCAAAAACAACCCAACAATAAGCAACTAAATGACAAATAAGCTAAGATATGTCCTACACTACACCTATTAAGCAGCTAAGAACAAAAATAAGCTAAGAATTTAAGACAGATAAGCTAGAAAAACAAATAAGACTCAGCAGTACTAACTTAAAAAGTTAGTGCTGCTAGCTTCAACTTAGTACTGCTAGGCTTAATAAAACACAATGAAATAAGAATTAAGCAATTAAGCTAAAACAGATATTTAACTACCCCCTAATGAGCACTCAAGCATAAAAATAAGCAACTAGAATAAGCTAGAATGGCAAATAAGCTAAAAAATAAGCTCTAAACTAAAGACAGTAAGCGAAAATGGGCTAAATCTACTCTAAAAAGCTAAGCTAATCCTAAATAAGCAGAAATAATAAGCTAATAAGCAAAAATGCACTAACAGCACTAACAACACTACCAGTACTAACTAAATACGCTACCAGTACTAACTTGGAGTTAGTACTGTTAGGGTAAAAGTCCAAAAGAAAACTAGCAGTACTAATTATGGGTTAGTACTGCTTGTTCCAAACAGCACTTTAAGTTTTCAAAAGTCATTTTTTTTATTTCAAGCTGATTCGATCCTAAACTGTTAAAAACAGATCATCAAATAACAATATAAGACACTTATAAGCAGACTTCAATCAATAATAAGCACTTAAATAAGCTAAATTAATCCAACAGTATTACTCATGAACTACCAGTACTAACAAATTACACTACCAGTACTAACTGAATACACTACCAGTACTAACTAAGAAATTCGCACAAATCACTTTTAAACTAAAAAAAACTAAGCAAGATAAGCACTAAACATCATAACAAAGCATAAATAAGCAACAATTCAATGGCAAATAAGCAGAAAAATAAGAGATAAACAGTTTAAGAGCATATAAAGGACAGATTCAAAGCAAAACTAAAATAAACGGCATGAAAACAGTTTGAGTCTGCAAAACGTTAACAAATATTATTAGATGATTAATAAATTATTGGGTGCGTCCAGTCACGTTTAAAAATAGTAAGTCTAAATTCGGAAACTCTATATATGTAAGCATAATGTGGAAACAAGAGTAAGTATATAGATAATAGGTGCGTCGGTATTAGCGGGAAACTTAATATTTTATTAGGCAATACAAAACATCTTGAATATCGAAGTGCAGAAATATTAAACTTTCTAAAAATAGTATACTTTCTCAAAAACATATGGTTGTCAAATAACTTAGGAGGTACACACATTTGGATTCCATTATTCTCTTATATATATGTGACTTATGTGTCATTTTATTTTATCTTCCCTTTTCCTAATTGCGCACCATCGCTTTTGGTCGTGGTTATAATCTCTTGTCTTCATATCCTCCATCGCCATCGATATCATGTATCTCATGACGATTCCGGCTAAACCCTTTGAAACCCTATCATCTTGTAACCATTTCACCGATTGCTCATAAAAACTACTTTCATACTCTCTGCAAACACTGCTATTTTATAAGTTAATGTAATGTCACCTTATAAATTTAATTTGCTATTGTTTTACGAGTCATTTTACTTGGGTCTTACAAAATATTTGTTTAACGGTTTCAAAAATTATTTTGAGTTCTATCTTAAAAATAGCATGGTTTATACATTTAAGTATAAGAAACATGACACTAGTTTGATGAAACTGAGCATTGCTTTGCTATTCCTAAATTATACATAGCCGTGCACATATGTATAATTTAGAAGGAGCCATGCAAAGCTGAATAGTAGTCACCTTAAGATCTTGATAAAGATCAACTTTTTACCTGTAGTTCTGAAAAACATGATTTTTGTGTGGTATGCAAGTAGTACAAATTAGGGGCATCTGCATATGTACCCTTATCTTTTCTCGAATGAATTCTCCATATGCGGGTATGTTCTGACTTAACAACTGTCATTCTAATTTTCCTTTCATATCTCTCCATGATAGAAATTCTTTAGACCGCTCGTCTAATTATCGGCCATTAATACCAGACTTATAGGTTCTGACGTTTCTATGCTTTCTTCTCGACCCACCTTCTTTGAGTAGCGTTGGTAGGTCTCCGAGATGCCTCGGAATGTGAATAATGAATTATGAAAGAATGGGTTTACGTATATCCGTTATGATGTTTGCCTTTCTTTTGACTCGAAATTTGTTCGTGTGGACCACACGTTGACTTCGCTCTACAGTTACTAACTTTGTCTCTTACTTCCTTTTATTCGAGAATTGTTTTATGGATTTTCTTTTTCGGTTGTGTATCTACCGCCACGAACTTAATGTGCTGACACATTCAATTCATTCCCTCATACCATTGCTTACACATTAGGTGATTACTATCACTTGTTCTATCTTTGCTGCTATCTTGTTACTTTGTCAAAACCCCGAGCACAAAATGCATTAAGCACCTCCATGGGCTTGTATAAAAATTTTATAAATCTTCATGAAAATTTTACAAATATTTCACAAGTGTTTAAAATTACCAAAATGACCTTCTCAAGTTAAAGAGTCGATTATAACCACCCTCATTTGTGAAAACCATAACTAATATTTATAATGACACCATGCTCTATCTTTCAAATTACATGTTTTATACATCATATTTTAAACACGCCTTAATGATATGACCGATTTAAACTTCGTTTCAACAAATGATTCCTAAAGATTTGAAAATAGACCATCTACGATCACAACCGTAAACCCGAGTTTCAACAAGTTTTTATACATGCATTCATCCCAAAAAAAAATTCAAAACGACCAAAAATGATTCTTGAACCTATTTTACCTCTAATATGAACACCATTTTTATCAAGAAAGAATAGTTTAAAATTCTCCTTATTAGTGGTTTTGTTTTCGAATCACCAAAACCTTGATAAATCCATATAATCATATTGCATCATTTTAAAGGTATTCTAACATTTTAACACCATAACTGAATGAACTTACGTTTTCATAATAAAGAAAGTGCCTAAGCCTAGTTTTAAAGCAATATAAAATCCGGGACGGATTTTTCTTAACGGTGGTAGAATGTGACAATCTGTCTTTTAATGTCCATATTTAATTCATATTTCGTTCTCATTTTTCTTGTAAAGTGAACTTTTGTGTTTTACGGTTTACGCGATTCGCAATTTCTCGTTCTTGTTAATCTTAAGCCGATTTAGGCAGTTTATCCGTTTAAGTGTAACCGTCTTTATTTTTATCTTTAAAAATTCCCCGTATTTAAGGTCACTACTTAATCTGAATTTATAATTAATTTCTAAATTTTAAATAATTCATTTTATTATCTTAATCGATTTTTATTAAAATCGCCCATTTTAAAACTTTTGCGAATTGTACAATTTAAATTTTTTATATTAAAATCGTCGAGTTTTAGTAACTGGGGCCTACGCGAATCCTATGCAAATTTTAATTTATTCCAGATTAATAATCGAGAAATCAAACGGAATTCATTGATTTTTTATATATCCGTATTCAGGCCTCAGTGGCGGCTAATTATTTTTATTTTTATATTTTTCATCTTTTCTGTGTTTTAAAATTGCACGCCGAGGTGAAGAAGAAAAATCACAGTATTTAGGAAAAAAGTATCAGGACTAGGTTAAATGATAATAGGTGACGCCGAGTTATAATAGTTATTATTATTTAAGAGGGAAATCAAAATAGGCCAAGCCTTACTTCTCCTCCCCTCCCTTATTTGCGTCAAGACCGACCCAACTACACACTATAACAGCACTCTGATTTTGAAGTATTTCTTTACTAGTTATAAATAATTGATAAATATATAATAGTTGATAGATATCGATAAAATCAATGAAATCCGACGTAGATATTGATAATTCTCGGTGTCGTTTTGCGCGCTGAGGAAATGCAACATTAGAAAGATCGTAAGTCGGTTGATATTTGATTCTTAATGAAAAGAGATTTTGATTGTTTTCTAAATCTACAGTGAAAATTAATGCAATCTATAGCTAAAACAATTAAGGCAACACAAAATTTAGAAGCATAAAAATGCATAATTGGAATACGCAAAAAAACGACGACTTAAAATCCTAATTTATCGAACAATAAATGCCATAAAAATGAACTTTTAAACTTTTAGTACGTCTAGGATCGGGTGAGCTAAAATGCAATGAACTAAGAAATAACTAAACGCAAAAAAAAACAGATCAAAAATTATTAGGAAGACTTAATAAACACCGAAAAATTTAGAAAATTCAAAAGTCTAAAAGTTTTAACCCTATGAACGGGCAAATCTCAATTTTCTACATGTCCTATTTTGATAAAAGCGAAATTTCTAAAAATGGATGTAAGTGAATTTTTTTGACTTTTTTATAATTTATTATGAATAAAAAACGATTTAATGAAATATTAAAATGATTAATAAATACTGAAACTAATTATAAAAATTCATAAAGAAATTAGAGACAAAAGTAAACCTTGAACGCAAAGAGCTTATCCAAAGAGAACGAATAAGGGGCTAGGGTAAAACTAGCTACTTATCAAAAGTAATAAAAAAAAGTAAAAAATTAGAATTGGGTTTATTTAATAAAAAAAGCTGGGTAAAACAGCTTATCAAAATAAGCTGTTAAAAAGCTAAAACAACTTATAAGCTAAATGGGCTAAAAAGGTTATAAAAGAATAATGTGTGCTAACTCAAACGGAAAAGACCCAAGGGCGCTAGTGGTGACTGTGTGTAGTGTTAAAACGTTTGGTGAGTGGGGTTGAGGTCCCGAGTTCGAGCCCTGCTCACTTGGGACTTCCCCCAACTCCCAAATGTTTTTTATTTGCCATTTTTTTACAACTTTTTAGTTAAGCTAAAAATATGCAACTTTTCCAAAAGCACTTTTTATATAAGCCACAAATAAGCATAGAAATAAGCACTTAAAGTGACAGAATGCTAAAAGCTTAAAAAGGTAAAACTGTTTGCATTTTCTAAGGTAAATAAGCAAATGAAAAAGGGAAATAAGCTAAAACAGATAATAAGCTATACTTAATAAGCAACAAAGAACAAAAATAAGCAACTAAAAGGACTTAAACTAAGCTTAAAATGACAGAATATCATTGAAGGTCTTTTAGACTTAAAATGTTAAGCTAAAAATGCAAATAAGCTCAAATAAGCTTTACCCTAAGTAAAATAAGCTAAAATATGCTAAAACTAACCTAATGAGCAGATATAAACCTAAATTAAGCAAATGCAATAAGCTGAGAAGCTCAAATAAGCAATTAAGCTTTTGGCCAAAGACTGTTAGCCAAACAGCCAAGTGGACACTTTTCTAGCTTATTTTTAAGCACTTAAACAGATCGTTATGGGTCTAAGACCTATAAAACTTAAAAGCTGGCATTGTAGGCTGTCTAAAACAATAATTAAAAAGTAATTTGAAAATCAAATAAGAAATTAAAAAGCTAAATGAAAGTATCTGTCACACTCAGTATGAGCTGAGCCTTGGATTTTCAAAACTAACTAACCACTACTTTTAAACTCAAAATAAGCTAAACAAACGGATCCTTATGACTAAGTGGCTTATATGCCCTAAAAGCTTGAATAATAAGCTACTAAAATCAACAAATGGAAATAAGTTTGAAACTCAAATAAGCCCTCAAAAGGGCTTATGAAAAAGGGCTACTACACTCAGTATATACTGAGTCCCCTTTTTGTAACTTTGAAAATCACAATTTTTGAGCTTAAAAATAAGCTCACAAACAGATCCTTATGACTATATAACCTACAAACAGATTGAATTTGGACCTCAAAGAGCTTATATCAACAACCAGAAAAGAGTTTGAAATTTAGAATAAGCCATAAAAAGCAATTGAAAATGCTATTTTTTACTTAAAAAGAACACTTAACTAAATATGACAGATTTTGACAAACTTTCACAAAACAAAGGCAATTGTAACCACATTTGTTTACTGCATTTAAACACTAGAAACAACACAAAATCAACACTTAAAAGCTAATTAAAAAGTCCTAATCAAATAAGCTACTTCAAAACTGTTTTGAGACCACAGATTTGAACACCTTATAGAAAAAACCTTAAAACTTAATTTTAAACCTTGAAAACTTTTAAAAACAAATTAACAATACTTAAACAAGCTTGACAAAGTTGTCTTGATAAAACAAAATAATTTTCAACCCATTTTGACCCATTTTGTTCACTGACCCAAACACTTCTTTAAGTTACAAATTTCTATTTTTAACCTGATTAACAAAGTTTTAAGCAAAGAATGTTAAAAACAGTTGACAACAAGGCAATGTTAAGCAGAAATAAGCACAATCCAACCAGAGATAAGCACTAAAAATAAGCAAACTAAGATAAGCAGTTCTAAAGCTATTTAAGACAGTTTTGAAGAAAAACTTGAACAAATGACATATAAGCATAAAACAAACATACATAAGCAATAAACAACTAAAATAAGCAACAATAAGCAGGAAATAAGCAGAGATAAGCAAATGAACAGTGAATAAGCAAAAACTTAGAAATTGGAAACTTACAAAGCCCTTGCTTAAACAGGGCAAACAAGCTTATAAATAAGCTAATCTACAAGCTCTAGCTTGTTCAAGAACAAGCTAGTAAACACCCTATAAGCCCTTCCCTTTTTGGCTTATCTTCCAAATAGCTTTTTGAGTGAATTTTTTTTGAACTAGTTCCTAAACAACAATAAACTAGAAAGTTTTCATTGCTTAGGGTATAAACCGCTTATAAGAGTTTTAATAAGAGCTTTTAGTAACTTAACCAAGACTTGAAAACAACAAGAGCTTAAAAACAGATTTTAAAACATAAAATTCCTCAAACTTTCATTAAACTTAAAAAGAGTACAAGGCTTGGAATTTAAAAGACAATAAGTAAAACATTAAGTAAAATAAGCTGAAAAATTAAAACTAGGTTCCATTTTAGGCTACAAGAGTCCTATATATATAATAAGCTAATGGTCTTGGTTCTTCATAGTGTGTTTCTTAGCGTCCCAATTTATAGAAAACTACAACAGTCCTTAGGTCTTCATCTTTTGTTTCATTACTGTTCACTCTGAGAGGACGTTCAAAAGGGTGATGCTTTATTGATGTGACGTAGGTAAAGAGTCCTAAGTCATCAATAGTTCCGGTTCCAATTTTGTGTGCTCACCAATCAAATGATCATCACCCTTTATTTTTGTCTTCTATATTGGATGAATGCAGGATATAAAGCATTGCCACAAATGGCAATGAGCCATGTGGATGTGGGGGTTGGAGTTCGGGAGGTGAGATGTTACTCTGTTGTTTACGTTGTAGTAGTGGCAGAAGGTTTAAGACACACGAAACAGTAATTTAGCGCCAATTATGTTTTTATGATTTTATACCAAGCATAATTTATCCCATCAACCCCATCCAAATCCCTCGACCCCCCCCCCCTCCCGCCCCCCCACCCCCCCCACACCCACCCCACAATCCCATAACACCAATCTTCAGCGCAACCCCCCCACAACCCCTAGTATCTGGGTCCACTCCCACCCCCCCGAACCTCCCCTTCAATCCTCCCACACTCCCCCCAAGTCCAACCATCCCCCCACCTCACCATCCACACCCCCCCCCACACCCCCCCAACCCCTCTCAACCCAACTTCCCCCAATAAACACCTCCCAAAACAAACTCACCCCACTCACACACACCCCCCCCCCCCCCCGCAACCCATCCCCCGCCACACCCCCCCCCTCCACCACGATCACTCCACCAACACCCCATTCCCCCACATAGCCTCACCCACCTCCCACACTCCCCCTCCCCCTCTCCACCCCTCACCCACCCCGCCCTACCCCTCCACCAGCACACCTCACCCGCAGCGCTCCCCCCCCTCACCAACCCCCACCCCCCCCCACCCCAACTCGCCCCGCCACCCCCCCTCTCCCCCACCCCACCCCCACCCCCCCTCCGTCCCGCCCCCCACCCGCAACCCACAACTCCCGCCCCAAACTCCCACACCACTACCACCCGCCACCCCTCACGCCCCCCCACCCCCCTCACTCCACCCCCCACCCCCCCCACACACCCCCACCACCCACACCCACTCAACACGCCCCCCCCCAGCACAACACCCCAACCGCCGCCCCCTCCACAACCTCCCCTCCCACCCCCACTACCCCCCCCCCCCCACAAGCCCCACACTCCCCACCCCACCCAAACCACCCACCCCCCTCCTCACTCCCCCCACTCTACACCAAACAACCCATCTCTCCTCATCACCATTCACCCCCCTCCCCCCCAGTCCTCCAGGTCCAACCACCCCCAACCTCTCCCCCCCACACTCTCCCCTCCCGGCGGCACCCCCTACCCCCACCCCACCCCCACCACCATCTCCCACCCCCAACCCACCCCCTACCCCCCCCACCCGAGACCCCCTCCCCCACCAACCGCCCCCTACCCCCCCCCACCCCACCCACCCCCCCGCCTCCCCCGCCCCCCGCCCCACTCACCCCCACCCGATCCACCCCACCAGACAGCCTCCCCCCACCCCCCCACACCTACCCCACACCCCCTCCTCCCCCCTCGCCACACCTACCCCCGCTCATCCCCAGCCCACCCCACCACCCCTCACCCCCCCTCCCCCCCCTCACAACGAACCCACCCAACCCCCCCACTAAACAACCCCATACCCAGCCCTCCCCACCCCTACACTCACAACCGCCCCCCCCCCCTCGATCCCCACCCCACATCTGCCCCTCGGCACCAACCCCTAAACTCCCAAATACCACGACCCCACCCCCGATGTGCCCAACACCCTACACTACCCTCCACCCCCCCCACCCAACCCTCCCACCCCATAACCTCCCCCCAATCCCCCCACCCCCCCCCCACCACTACCAAACCATACACCCCCAACCACCGACCCCCAACGAATAACCCACACCCCCCACAAACACTGACCACATCTCCCAATGAACCCCCCCCCCACAACTCTCGATCCTACACCCCAGCAAATTACACCAAATCAAACCCCACCACCCCACGACCTCACCCAACGCGAAACCACACACCAACAACACTCAGTCCCCTACAAAACACCCCCAACCCATCACCCACCCAAAAAAACCGCCTCCAAAAAATCAAAACACGAAATCCACACACCCCAACACCACATCTTCAAAAAGTCCAAATAAAAAAAAAACACTATAACCAATTAACAAGCGATACCAATTCCTACGCCCTCCATGCCCAACAACCCCCCACCCCCTCTCCCCCACGCCACTCACACATTGCCCCACCCCCACCCTACCCCCCCACCACCACCACACCCCCCCTCCCAAACCTCTACCCCCCCGCTGCTAATCCTCCCCCATCACACCCCCCCACCCCCCCCCCCCCACCCCCCCCCATCCCTATCCCCCACCCACTCCCCCCATAAACACCCACCCACGCCCCATCCTCCCCCCAACACCTCGACTACCCCCCCCCCCCATCCACCCACCACAACCCCAATCCCCCTCTCCACGCACCCCCCCTCCCCCGCCTAACACCAACCACCCCTCCCACACCAACCCCTCGCCCATCCCGAGCACATGCCCTCCACCCCCACCAAACCCCACCCCCATCCCCCCCACCCCCCCCCCCCCCCCATACGCACCGCCCCCATCCCTAATCCCTCCTCCCACACCCTCTCTCGCCCCCCCCCCCACCCACCCACCTAGCACCACAACCACCCTCACGCCCAGCACACTCTCCCCCCTTCCCCCCCCTCCCCTAACCCACACTATCATCCTCCCCTCAGCCCCCGCCCCTTTTCCCTCCCCCCCGCCCCTCGCACCCACGCACCTCCACAAGCACACCCACCCCTACTCCTAGCTGCCCCACCACCACCACCCCCGCTTCCACCCCACTCACTCCCCACCCACCCCTCCCACCCCTCTCAAACACAAACCAAACCACTAACAAAAATCACCCTACCCAAATACAACACATACACCACAAAAACCACCCCCCGTTTCACCCCTAATCAACATACCCGCCGCGCTCCACTACCTCCCCCCCACCTCCCCCGACGCCCCCACGTTTACCCCTCCACTACCCAACCCTACCCCACCATCCCCCCCAAACCTCCCAAACCCCAACCCCTCTAAACCCCAACCCCATGCATACCTCAATCCCCCTCCGCTCCACCCTCTCGCCCCCCGCCACTCCCCCACCCACCCCCCCCCGCCCGCCCACCCCCCACCCCCCACCCCGCCCCCTCAACCCCCACCACCCCTCTCCCTCACCCCGTCCCGACGCACCCCCAACCCACCCCGAACCCCCCTACCACACACACAGCGTCCAACCCCACAGCTCACCCCCACCCCCCAACCACCACCAAACGCCCCACACCCACGATCACAAAACCCCCCCCACCCTCACCCTCACCCACAAAAACTAAAACACCTAATCAGCAACTACTTCTCCATCAAAATGACCACGCCCCCCTCGCCAACCTAAAACCACACAAACCACACCCTACTCTCACCCATCAATTCACCCACTACAAAAACCCCGAAAACACACATACATCCCACCACTCCAAACATCGCTTATAATCAACCACCCACCACCAACAACAAAATCTCAATAACCAATTCTCGACCACTCCCAAATAACCCGTCAACAACCTTCCCCACCCCACCACCCCCCCACCACACTCCATAAAAAGCAAACTACACCGCGCAGCCAAAGCAACATATAAGCCAATCCAAACCCCCCAGCTTACCACCCCCGCCGCCCCTTCTTCCAACCCCCCCCCCCCCAGCCTCCACCCTCCCCTCCCCAACACCAGCACCCCCCCCCCCCACCCGGCCCCCCCCTCACACCCACAACACCACCCACACACTCCACCCCCCCCCCTCCCAACCCGCCCAATCCGCCAACCCACACCAGAAACCCCCCCCCCTCTCCCATCCCTTCCCACATCAGCCCCCTCCGCCATCACACCCGCCACACCTCTTCTCCGCCCATCCCCATCGTCTCCTCCTCACACGAACCCACTTAACCTCACTCAAACCCTCCACCCCTACCTCCCCAGCTCACCGCTCCACTCACCCCTCCCCCACCCGCACCCCTCCCCCACCCGCCTCGCCCCCCCACCACCCTCCCTCCACCCACCGACCCCACCCACTCCCCCTCCCCTACCCCCCGCTCAACTGTACCAACCCACACGCCCCCCCCCCCTCCTCTCCCACAAATATCCCCATCGAACTCCCCGTCCCACCCCCTCCCGCCAAGACACCCTCACCCCACCCCCCTACCCAGCCCCTCCAACCCCCCCCCTTTCTGGCCCCCACCTTCTGCACACCGAACCATACACCCCCCATCACCACCGGTCTATGGCCCGTCTCCCCCCTCTCCCCTAACCAACTACGCCCCCCCCCCCCGTCCCCCCTCCCACCCCCCCCCCCCCCCATAAAAGGAGAAAAACCAGGTAATAGGAATAGATCGATATTCGTCAAGCAAGGTGACCCACCTATATGATATGATTACCAATCACTGATCAATTCATCTTGAGGA
This sequence comes from Tanacetum coccineum, assembly GCA_026074375.1. Classification (NCBI taxonomy): domain Eukaryota; kingdom Viridiplantae; phylum Streptophyta; class Magnoliopsida; order Asterales; family Asteraceae; genus Tanacetum; species Tanacetum coccineum. The sequence continues at coordinate 42,675 of BQNB010024782.1, forward strand.
CGTAATGTAAAAGGATTTGGGAATTTTGGTCCCTGAGTTTACATAGAGTTGTTGCATGGATGGTCCTTGTGGGCTAACAGACTTAACAACCAAGGGATTTGGGCTTAACTTAGTTAAATTGTTAGGAGCCTAAGTATAAAATTAAAATGGAATCTGTGCCCTTATTAAGCTTCTTAAAGGAGCTTATAAAGCTCAATCTTATATAATACCTTCTACATATTGGCTGCACACCTGCCCATAAGATTTGGCGTACGGGAAGGTTCCCATTAAGTAATTTCTTTAGGTTTTTGGCTTCGTCTTTAACTTTGAACATTAGATCCGGGTTATCGACTTAATGACTTTGATTTTGGTTGATCTCTTTGGTTGATTTTGACTTCGTTCGGGGTTACCCTTATAGGTTCGACTTCTTGAGTTCTTTGACTTTTGACCTCTCACCTCTTTCATTTCGTCGCCCAGGAATTTTGTCAGTTTTTGGCATGTTTTTCGTCTTATCAAATGCGGTCGGTAACTATACTTACCTGCCCAATATAAGTCAAACATACAAATAAAAATGCTATTTTTGGTACTTATGGTCCAATTAAGTCGGCTATAGAATAGAAAATGGTAATGTGAAATTACACTACATACCACACCCCTTTTATTTTTCTTATATAAGCCTATTAAACACCCATATATACTTATAACGTTCCAAAAAACAACAACACACAAACACACAACACAGGCAAAAACCATCTGACTCCTCCCCCCCTCTTTAACATCTCCTCTAATCGACACGGCAACAACACCAAAGACACTCCACCATCATCCCTTAAAACTGAAATAAAATAAGATAAGTAAAGAAAAAAGGGAAAAAAAAAACAAATGAGTAAAACCAAGCGAACCCCTTCCAATTAATACTCCAACACAATTCTATAAACTAAATACCATAATCCTCGTCCCAACTATGCGAGAATCAGACACATGCATGTGTTTGAGAAGTTTTGATTTTTAAAGATCTTGAGGTTTTAGGGTTTTTAATTGATTGAAGGCTATTAGAAATCAAAAGGGATAGATTAAAAGTGATTTTAAGCAAGATTGGGTGAAGTAAAAATTTATTTAGGGTGTGGCTTCCCCTTGTGTGTTTTGGCAGTCAACAACACCATATAGGTGTTGTGTTTGATCATTCTCTTCTTCCATTTTGTGTGGTAAGTATTTTTCCTAAACCCTCTTGTGCTTTGTTTTGATTTTGTTAAGTGCATGTTCTTGATTTTTAATTTTTATGAACATGCAAGTACTTTTTATGACTGATCTTAGTTAGTGAGTGTAAGTGAAGTGTAATCGATTGGAGGTATGTTACATTGATGTATTTTGGCCTTGTGATGGACCAATTGATGATTTGGAGGCGTTTGGATTGTCATTAGTGGTATATTTAGGGACTGTTTCTAGGTCAGTAGGAAAACGTGGGGTTTTTTAAATTTTTTTAGCTTAGGGTCTATGATTAAAAGACATTGTTGGATAGATATAGGTCTTAGATTCATGTGACCAATTGGACAGTTTTGTATCGATTCCGGATGAGGGTGATATGGCCTTTTTACGGAAGAAGGTCAAATCTGGAGCTGCTGTTGGGAAACATGTTTTTCTCCAGGTTCTTGTATAATAAACTTAGGTTTTAAAACTTGGTTAGACACTAGACATCATAATCGTTCATCTCTTTTTGGATTCAACTTTATAGCTATTATAGAATAGGATTTATGGCCGAAACCGTAAACGATAGAAATTCAGTCAACTTTCTGATTTGAGTTATGATTAGTAAAAACTCATTTACCGTGGATTGGTAAATGGTATGATTGATTGGCCTAAAGTTCTGGAAACTAGACTCTTGTATCTTTCCAGTGGTGAAAACTCCATCCTTGTATCTTTTATAGGTTAAGATATACAATGGTGTGAAGATGACTAAAATTCTGCAACATGGTTTTTACGTCTTTTCTTAAGAAATAAAAGTTTGAATGCATAGTAATGAGTTAAGAATCCTTAAGCGAAACTTAGTAGACACTCAATTAGGTATAAGTGCAGGTTGTGTACCCAATTGGAGATAAAAATACCTTGGTTAAGTCTTGGAGCTATGTCGTTCATGTTTTGGATTTTTAACTAGTATTATATAACTATTTTTACTATAACGATTTCATTTATAATTCTAAGTCGCGACTTGCTTTATAAGTCTTGGCTAATCATTGGAGTCTTCTATCTCATTGATTTCTCATTTGATCTTCTATCTATGGTGAGTTCATAACCTCGCCTTTACTACTTTAACTGTTTTCTTAAAACCAGCGAGGGAGATACATGCTTGTTTTTATAAAATTGAACACAAATTGTTTTCAGTATGCTGGACCCGAATTGTATGCTTAATGCTTGAGTACCTATTGCTAAAGACCCTAATATCGTGAACCATTAACTACTTGTGATGGGTAGACGCTATGGTAATAAATAGGCCTTTGGGGTGACTCCTCGTCCGAGGTTTGAATCCTTTTGGAACACCCACTTGAAACGGATATATTATCTGAGATGTTATAGGTATATATCAATAATACCTAATCTTTTGGGGCAAACTACATTTTTATCTCATCAAAGGGATCGGTTGTCCCGAGCTCAATGCATTATTAATTAAAACTTTTTTGATCCACAAGTTTTTTTTCGATGATTTAATATTTGTGTTCTAAATCTTTATGCTTATATAAACCTTTGAATTTCACTCAACGGTTCGTTGACTTGTTAGCATGTTTATCTCAGGTAATCAAAGCTAAGGACGTGGAGCTTGGGACGAGGAGAAACTTGCGCTTAAAAATGATTTTTGTTAAAGCACATGATATCCATTCCTCAAAAACAATGTTTTTATATTTTGTTGAATACTTGTACCTTGTTAATCTTTATGTTGGGACAACGCTTGCACTCTGATCTTTCTTTTGGAATGGATTATGTTTTTATAACGTCTCTTTTCGAGTCGTTCTTTATAATTTAATGACTGTTGTACTTATTATTAACACCCAATTGTTGGTCCCGAATCATGTTTTAAATTGGGGGTGTTAAAGATTGGTATCAAGAGCCATAAGTTATAGAGAACTAGGTCATTTTTCAAAAACCTAAACTATAACTTTATTTTTCTAATTTTCGCGCGCAAAATACTTCTCGTGGTTCCCGCTCAAGTCATCCTAAGTGATTACCATTTTTAGTATTCCTTCATCGTGAATACATTATTGTTTAGTATTTATTAAATAAATACTATAATTCATATCGAGATATACTCTGATAATTAAACTTTATATCAAAGTTTTCATATTTATTTACATATTTAAATAAATCATTATTAAATTATTTACATATTAAATAAACTAATATTAATTTATCATATTAATTATAATGCATTGCATTCATTCGTATGTTGCATAAATTTTAAATATGTAGTGACCTTATACGTATTTATTTTTCACACCGTGTCCGTGCACGTATGCTGCCCGACTTCTTCTGCTTACTTTTTGGAGCGTTATTTTATCTAATATAGATATGTAATGACCGATTACATATACTCGTTTGATTCGAACCGACTATTTTACCCAAATTACTTTTATCGGTTGTACGAACTTTCACGGTACCACTATTTGAGATTTTGTAAATGTTTTAATAGATGAGAATTTTCTGAGTATCTTTTTACTACCCATGTGTGTTACTTTCATTGTTTAGCCCCTTTAAGCTATCCATATAGATATCCAGTTTGTTTTTCGACCATTTGTGCTTATTCATGAGAAACGTCTTTGGAAATAGTCCAATGACCATTGTGTCCTCGAAAAAGACTAGTGGCCATCGTGTAAGTCGCATCATCTTGGATGAAATTTTGAAATCATTTCAAATTATATTGTGTATATTCACAATCTTTTCGTTGACCTTTTTTTGTGTCACCGTTTTACACGACATTTGAGCATTGTTCTAATTTGTTTATTTCATTGGCCATTCTACTTCTGACTCTGAATTGTAACATTCGTTTATACTCCGGAAACACCATAGTCATCTTATAACTAATCGTCTAGAACATGGCGGTTGATTGGAATACGATTTTACACATATAAAATTTTAGCATTCTTTTTCATAAAAACCTCCCCGTTTCAGAAGCGCGACTCATAAATGTTTTGTTCTTTTTCCCCGATACATATTGTGATTTTGAAGAATCGTACCGCCAAGGAGACTTTCATATCTTGCATATTGGATTCTATGTCAAGGACGTCATTCACCGTTTTACTTTCTATTCGTGTTGTTAGTATCTTGAAGCATTTTTTAATGCTATTTTTATTTGCCCATTAGTATAATTTAGTTTTCGTTGTTTTGGAATTCATAATACATGTGTGTATATAAGTTGTGATCATTTGAAAAGTGTTTGTATAATATCTTAGATGATGGGGAGTAGGATTGGCGTAGTATTTGATAATTTTGAGGAATTTGGTTGAAATTTTGTGGTATGATGAAAAATATATTTTATGAAGAAAATTAGAATGTGGTTTAAGGATGTTGTAAAAATATTTTTATAAAAGTTAGGCTTAAAAATATGTTAATACTTGTTAAGACGATCATTTTGATATAAAATTCGACCCGTAACTCTTAAAAATGAAGTTTTTATAGCCGACCGAAGATTGGAAAATTTGATATTAAAAATTCCACACTTTGAGTAAATTTTAGAATCTGGCCAGAAACGAAATTAGACGTTTCGGATTGGTCAGATTAAGAAATTTCTTATAAAAAGTCATTATAGTTGTATTTTATTTAAGTTGACTGCCAAAATGAAAAAGGTTATTTTGGTCATTTTCTGTCGAGATTCGGGTCTCGACTAAAACTAAAAAGTTTATCCGGAATGTCGTATTACGTAACACTAAGCATACCCTATATTTTATAAACAAAATGTAGCGGGTTTTTTGGACGGGTCAGACTTAAGGAAAATATGTAATAAAAAGTCAAACGTGGTGAAATTCTTAAATGGTCAATTAGAGTTGTGGAGAATGATTAGGCATAAAATATATTAACTAAAACTGAAATTACAACTAATAAGTTAGCTTTCCACTTCTGTTCATCGCCAAAAACATAATCTTTTAAAATCGGTCCAACGGGTAATTTTCATTAAAATTACATATTAGTCGGAATGAAAAAAATAAAAAAAATAGAAACTTTCCAAAAAATA
>BQNB010024782.1:49946-60344 GCA_026074375.1 Tanacetum coccineum
TTTAGGATTTAGCTTGCCGAATTCAGTAGGATTTAAGTTTTAATATAGCTTAATACTTTTTAAGTCTTGATTTGCAATTTCTAGCTTATTTCCTTAGTTTAATTTAGCTGTCAAAAGTCATAAAAACCTAAAAATTTCAAAAACAGTACTTAGATCTTTAGGATTTAAATTTGTTAATTCAGCTTATAAGTCTAGATTTTATAACTTATTTAGATAGATAATAAGTAAATTAATAAGTTCTTTAAGTTTCAGAGTCTAGTTTCTCTTATTAAGGTTTTTAGCTTATTTGGACTTTATGTTACTTTGCTTATTTCCTGAGTTTGCTTAATTCATGATCAATTTCAGTAGCACAAAAGTAGTTTAAGCTTGAATTTCTTTCCATTTATAGATTAAGCTCATTAGAACTTCTTTCCTTTTTCATTTTGAACTAGTTTTGAGTTTTTTATAGCTTATTTTCTAAAACTAAGGGTTAAGCCCACCTTTCTGTAATCAGTTTACAAATAAGCTCTTTTTGAGTTTATTTGTGAGTTTCAGCCCAAGTAGCCTTTATTAATTTTGTTCCCACTAGCTTTCTTTACAACTTTGCTTCTTTGAGTTTTTCATGATAAGCACTTTTCAAATTTCACCTTAGTTCGGGCTTTAGTTTGTGATCGGGGAAGTCCCTCAGGGACCATTCTTGTAATTTTTCAATTTTAGTTGTTCTTCAGTCAGTCCTTGCCCGTTAGTTAGTTTCCCAGTTAGTCCCTTTTCTTTTTCGCACCTTTTGTCCTTAGTTAAGTTTTAGTGAGTTTAATTAATTTTGATTTATAATTAGGGTTAGGTTTCTAATTAGTTAAATTAGACTTTAATTAAAAAGTAAAAATTAGGGCTTTTATTTCTAGAAACCAAATCAAATATCTTTGCTTTATTCGAATCAGGATCCGAACCTAAACGTGGTTTTAATTTCACTAGTCATTGGGGATAACGACCCGGGTGATCATACTTACCCGGTCAAACATACGTATATTATATATATTATATATTATCTTTGTAAGATTTGACTTTTTACCTTGGTTAAAGGTAAATAGTTGGAATTTTCCTAAGTAATATTATTATTATATATTTTATAGGTACGTAAAACTATGCAATCAAGTACTATGTCCAATCTAAAGTTATACATGGGCGGTAGAGACTTGGACCTAACCAATCTTGGAGATGCCTCATCTTTAGATCTCTGAGTCTGCGTACCAGCATCCATGAGCAAAATTGCAACCACCTATCCCATTGCAGTTGTAACACTTTATATGCCTTGCTTGACCTGAATTTGCATTCCCGACTCTGTTCTAAGCTCCCCCATAACCAGCTGCACCTGTACCCCTTGCATTGTTCCCCAATAGCCTCTATTTTTTCGACACTAAACATTCTAAACCACAACTTGCCGTCTTCTACTGTGGCTTGGTCACTATATTTAATGAAGTTTGAGTTGATTTGTAAGTTTGTGGAAGGTTGTCTTGTATTATGGTGGTGAGTAGGGCGAGTGTGTTGGTTAAGTTCTCAATTAAGTTATCCGTTGGAGAGAGTCATGAGTCAAGTTGAGTGTGTCAGCAAAGTGTGTTGTGGGTGGAATCAGTGGAGGTGGTAGATGATTGTGAGTAGTACTGCTGATGTGAAACATTAGACATCAAGGCGAGAGGATCAACATTGGGTTAAGTGAATCGTTCCAACAGCATTTTGTTCTCATTGGCATGTGCCTCATGTTGCTTCAGATAAGCATATAGCTGATCATCATTAGTGTTCCCTAATCTCTGTTCAGTTTCATGCTGTCTTACGAATCTACCCCATTCAGGCAACATGTTATTAACAAACTTTGAATTCAACTACATTCTGGACATCTGTCATCTTGATGTTTCGCATGTCGTTGATGAGCTTGGCAAACCGATCATAATAGTCATGAATGGTTTCTCTTTTGGTTTGGTCGGAAGTGTTCAAAGTCATCATACAGTTGTGATTCACGATCTTCTTTCGTTAATTCAGAACCTTCAAGGAGCATCTTCACATATATCCCAAATGTCCTTTGCATCGGGTAATGATTGATAAGAGTGTAGATGTCTTTTGGTAACCCTTGTAGTAGGATATTTGTTGCCCAGGATGTTAGCGTTTATACTATTTCTTTATCTTCAGGTGAAAGGTCAGAGTAGACTCGAGCTTGTCAGGACTAGATAATGTAAGGCACTTCTATTCCCTTCAGCCAGTGTTTCACAAATGTTCCATCTGAAAACGGTCCTTCATCAATCGAATTTAGGATGTTCACTCTATTCTCTTTACCCTGACAATACAGTCGAATACGTTGTTGCCATGATGCAAAGTCAGTCCTATCAAGCATAGGTGGTCGGGTATCAGACCCGACACATTGGATATCTTCCGAAAAATTAGCCATCTCTTAATTTATTGTGAAAATGATTAGTTGATCGAACAATGAATTTACGTCATTTTATGTTTAAGACTTGTGTTGTTTGTTTAAGTGTTTAGTTGTTTTGAGGTTATTAGTTTGTCATGTTTGGAAAATAGGCCAAATTCTGAATAGTTGTCCAAACCGCTGGATTAGGTCCTCAAACCGATTACTGTCAAATGATTACTATCAAAACCGCTATGAAGAAATTTTTACCAAAACAGCTTCCACAAAGAAAAATGGCCCGTGGTTTGTTTCCAAAAAGACCTGAGAAAAATCGTCAAAAAATATAACATACCACTATTTATTAAACCAGCTTCTAATGGTTAAACCGATACGAAGTTAAACTGCAAACCGTACTTGCAGTATATGGTAACCGCTATGAAGAAAGTAACACCAAACCGCTACCAAGAAATGATATTGGCAGACGGTTTGTTTTCCCAATTCGCTATGTGAAAATTGTCTTCAAAAACCTGTAAACCGCTACGGATCAAACCGTTACAATTATCAAATCTCTACTAGTAAACCGCTACACTAGAGGACAAACCTACTGGCAAACCTCTACCTAATAAGACAAATCGCTGTCAGAAACGACAAACCGCTAGCACAGTGTACGATCTGACAAACTGCCAGAACAATGTACTTTCCTGACAAACCGCCAGAACAGTGTACTTCGCTGACAAACCGCAAGAAATAGTAAACAAACCGCTTGATAACTACAAGCAGAATACCAAACAGCTACGAAGAGAACTACAACTTTTACACCTTAAAACACCTAAAAATCACCCTTTTGAACGTTTTAACTTGGTTTCTTTTGCACAAATGAGTACTAGAGGGCTATATCAACTACAAAAACATGGATTTTAACACAAGAAACGTAAAAATCAATAAAACTCAAGAATAAGAGCTAAAACCTCCTAAAACTCAACTTTTGATCTAACCAAGCACTAAAACGCACACACAAACAATCTAATCATCCCATGAGCTCTGATACCAATCGTAGGATATTGATAATCTTGATCATGGTAAGGTAGATAGATTACGCCAAGTCTAGAGAGAGAAAGGTTGGAGATAAACTGCTTTCTGGTGAGAGAAAGTGAACTTGTATAATGAGATGGCTAACCACCTCTTCCAAGGCATGAAAAAGGCTTATATACTAGCTTACAAAATCAGCCCTTAGGCTATGGTATGGCTTACACGTTGGGCTTTATAACCCGGCCCATTACCGAACATTACATATTAAACGTTAAACTACAAGCTATAATAACTGGTACAATACACGGGGTGACCGAGTCTTTTTTTTAATATTCTAACAAAATTGCTTGGAGTATAAGTGGAAAACCCTTATCATAAGTCTTGCGTTTAAATTTTTTGGGGTTTGTGTACATCTTTGTCCATATTGTTTCTCCTAAAGAACGAATTTACACCTTCTTAGTCTTACCGATTGGTGAAAGATTATCAAATTCAAAAAATGATTTTTTTTTTATGGCACTCATCCTTAACCTTTTATTATGTCGTTAGCTTTTAGTGCAATTCTGAAGGTTGTTAAAAGAAGAGACCTTTCTCCAAAAATAGATGATTTCCACTGCATTCGTGTATGAGGGACTTTCTCAATTACGCAGCAAGTCAAGCATACAATAAATTGTTCTGTTTTGGGAGGTATAATATATGTTGTCAATTCTTGGACTTAGTTTGCTAATAACACGCTCAACGTGATCTCAACAAATTCAGAACTTCAGTTAAGACTTAATGGGAGTATTCCTATTCCATAACATGGCGATGTCTTAGTTACCTTCTAGTTGGAACCATATTGGTAAAACATTGTGGCTTACTTAATTTTGTTAACCTTGATAAGATTAGAGGTAGGGTAGTTAAAGTTATCAAAAATCAAACAATATCAACAGAGTTTGATTTTACACATCAGACATACCATAGCGATATGGTATTCTATGAGTAATGGGATTATGAGACAGTATCACAATTCCTTAGATAACCTAATACCCTTTGGCTCATATACTTGCCAATTTGTTCAAACATATTGGCTTATTAACAGTAATTTCAAGGTCAATTGCATGCTATAACGTTGAAGTCTTAGAGAGTTCAAGGACTTTTTGAACATGTCTTAACTAGATGGAAATAACACATTAACGCTAATATTTACAGTTATAAGTCTTTGTAATTTTCAATCGACTTCATGTACGTTTCATGGACAATGAGACATGAATGTTTATTGCCTTACTGTTTAAGTCTTAGATACAGTTCAAGGGACTTTATGTTTATTGTCTTTACAGAAGTAAAGCTTATTAAAATAAAGGATTTTGAATGTCGACTTTGGCTTCATCTATCTTTCAAGTTTAATTGCATACTTTTATTGCAGGTTCTTTAAAGAAGGACACAATATATTGTCTAACCTTTTAGTGTTTATGATGGTGAAGTAGGTATTTTTTATTTATTGACTCTAGTTCTAAGTAGAGGACTATAAATCGAGGTGTATAAGTCTAGTGTATATTAGCTTTCTTACCATTCGGTTAAGAAAACATTAGTCATATTTTTATTGGTAATACCTGGCACACATTAGGATTTCTGCCCATTGTGCATGGCACAACATCAAGCATTTTATACAAACATGTGAGCATATTAGAGTTAGGTTACGATCCTGAGAACTTTGGTTATGAGTCCACCATGCTTTTGTATGTTTGTATGAATATTATGACAATGTCACAGATATGATATGATTTAAGTCAAAACTAAAATCACATTTGCATTATTAGTATATCTAGAACTTTATTGTTTAATAAGAAATCGTGCATATACATTGTATAGATAACATTTTATGGATGCGTCATAGGAAAAGCGACAAGTTATCTATTAGAATAATATGCAATGATTCTTATAAACTATGATGCTTCATATGTGAAAAGTAATGTATTATTTCAAGACAAGCTAGAAATAAATGGGTCATTACAAAGTGATAAGCTCTAGTACCCACTGGTTTAGTCTACATAACATTGTGGTCTAGTTCAGTAGTTAAAAGTATTGATCCCACTGGATAAGACAACATTAAATGTGTGTCTAAACCAATGAAATACAAGTAGCAATTTATTTACTTTTCTACACTTTGAATATCTGCACATTATTTCTAATGTGAGCCTCACAGACTAGTAAACATGTACTTAAATATTTGAGAAAGTGCATCAAGTTCTACTATATATATGATGGACTATCCATCAATGCTATTCTTTAACTTGAAAGTTTTGCATGCAATTCCTCCTTCTACGTTACCTCAAGAGTGTGTAGAATCTTAAGAAAAATATCGTGTTAGATGAAATATATTAGATAAAATTATACTTTTTCCATTTATATTTTCGCGATTTATTAAGTTTTTCATTTCTAATTAAAATCATACCCATGTTTGACGCATCAGATGTTTTCATTTTGGTGGCTATAGAATACGGTTCTCTGTCATACCAAATAAGATGTGGAAACCGTACTTAAGCATCTAGACTTTTTACAAAGACAAAAACGATTTCTCGAGTAAGTTGCTCTTTGAGTGTTTGATTAGGATTGGAAAACCAAGTGTTCCTATTATTGCTTTCATACAAGTAGAAGGATAAGAATAAGTCTTTTTATCTAAAAGGAAAGATGATTAGTTTGTCTTCCTCTAATAAGGAAAGGAAGCAAACTTTTGTTTACGATTTATGTTGCATAAATGTCATTAAAATTGAAGTAAATAGTTCATATTGGGTATTTTCGATAATTATCCTGTATAAAATTAATACCTTGTTTATAATATAAAAAAATTATTTTACGAAAGGCTTAAGATCTTCATTGAGGTTCCACCATACATAGTTGATCTGTAGCAATGGATAGATTCTATAGGTTAGTGCACGTTCACCAATTTCAAAAAACCTGTGCATTCTTAGACCATAATGGGAATCTGACATTTGTATCGATAGAAAAACAATGTCAAGCTGCATGTTTATGTCCCATCCTTTGCCTCGAATCCAAGGTCTCAACTCTTAACTCGATTAATTCTTCCAATGCGAGAACATGGGAGAATATATCTAGGTTCGCACGCATAAGAGAATACTTCCACCTTGGGTTTCATATTCACCTACAAACTCACGAGAGGCAAAAAATAAAAAAGTAATTGCAAGTGATCTCAACCAATTGGACGGCATGACTTAAATTTGACGGGTATTATTTTTTGATAAAATACATGATCAAAAATAATGGTACGAGGAAGCATGCATTCATCCTTCGTGGCACAAGTTAAAAAAACTATTTTTAACTTAAGTCTAATACTTGTTTTTATGTGTGTCAAGTTATTCATTTTCATGACTAATATATATAACCTAGGTGGAATAAATATTAGTTTGAACAATACTTAAATTAAATAACAATCATAACATTTATTTAGTGTTATTTATATAAAAACAAGTGTTTAGTTTCAAATCATATTTAAACTTTAAACTAAATCAAATATTTAGTTTCTAAAATTGTTTGTGTTTTATTTTTAGTTTTATAAAAACATTTGCAAGTTATATACATTCCAAGCATATATTAAAAGCAAACAAAAAAAACAAACACAACCATATAGTATTTCAAAGGCCTCAACCGATGAATAAACATGATGCATGGTCCGTGAGCCATCGCGAGCACCAAGAAGTCTACTAAGGGTTAAACACACAACCACAATGAGGGTCCCACTTGCTCCAAGACCATCTTGAGCAAGTGGAAACCCTTAATGAATATGATGTCCAAACTGCCATAACTTTCCAGCTGACTTGATGGGACTGAAACTCTTAAGGAAGGATTCTTCCCCTATCTGAGCTCCAGTTGAAGAAGTTGTATCCCTATGAGTTTTACACATGCTCCCTAAATTTCAGCCTCTAACTCCTAATAGAACTCCAGGAAAACTATTTTTAGTGGAAGTCACTCCAACAGCTTCGAATTTGACTTTATACCTTTAACTTTTACGCCATTCGAATCCAAACAACGGTTACAATAATTTGATAATTGAATACATTTATCCTATCATCTAACTACTATAAAAAGACAAACAATATGGATACAATGAAAATGTTAAAACCATTTACAAAGAAGCCGAAACAATGGCAAATCTAAATAACTAAAATTAAATGCAAATAATAGTGAAATCAATTCACAACACCCAGGGGTCATGGTTATTCATACGGCTTTGCATACACAAATAATATTACTATATCATGTATTAACAAGGTGTTCGTTGGTTAAGTCATGGCCAAACATGCTATGTATTTGCCATGGGTAACAAAATAATTAACAAGAAATAAATTGTTTAGCCAACGAATTAAAGAAATAAATTAACTAGAATTAAAACCTCGATTGATACGTGTAACTAATGGCTTAAGGATCACTTAGTACTATACAGAGGTGGGAATGCAAATCCTGGTCAGGCAAGGCAGATTAAGTGTTATAACTGCAATGGAATAGGACACATAGCATGAAACTATACTTAACCTAAACGACCACAAAATTCAGAATACTTCAAAGATAAGATGTTGTTGATGCAAGCTCAGGAAGATGGTGTGGTTTTGGATGAAGAGCAGTTGTTGTTTCTTACAGGTGGTCAAGACAATGCTGTTGATGACGATGTGGATGAGCCACCGGTTCAGGACTTGGTACTCAACGTGGACAATATCTTTTAAGCTGATGAATGTGATGCGTTTGACTCTGATGTTGATGATATAGGTGCTGAATTATATGAATAACATATAAACAAACATTAAACGCAGCGGAACAAGCACCTATCAACGGATCCATAGAGTCATGTGATCAATCAAAGAAAAACAAGAAAAGTAATACCTTTGTAGCGTGATCGGTAGAATCAACCGGTGAATTTCACCCTAACAGGAAACACCAAATGAAACCAAGTGATCAATGGAGATCACCTCTATGATGTATCCACACTACACTTCCTTGTATACCAATTGATGCTAGTCTAAACCCTGTAACTTTAGATTTCACTTTGAATAATCAAGATACAAAGTGATGGGAAAATAAGAACACAAAACCCTTATAAAAGAGTATGTGTGCCGTATGAATATATAGGGAGAGAGGGAGAACATATTTGGTAATTAGTTATCAAATAATTAAGGTGATATTCACCATATCTTTGATTAGAAAAATTAACCAAATCCCCTTTTGACCTCCCTTAATGGCCGGCCCCTTTGATGGGTTTTATGGACTTTCCATCTTTTCTAAGTCCAACAAACTAAGTCTAATACTCAGTTATTAGAGGCCCGATATTGGTCCCGCGTTACATAGTTTATTTATATACCATTATAACAATAAACATGATATATAAATGGTACCTTATTGTATATGTGTGTAACCCCATAGGCTCACATGTGTCTAGCCATATAATTATTTATTATGACACGAGCATACTCCAACAGCTCCCACTTGCGCACGTCATAATAATCAATTAATTATACAAGTAAAGGTTAGCGTCTAGCAACACGCCAATGCCCCTAGAGATATATGAGGATAGTTTCTTAAACATCTCATTTAAAATGGTTTAGGTATCAATCATCCTTTTGTTATAGATACTATGTTGAACATCTGACATGGATCATTAGTCATTCTAATGTTTAACAATTCTGTTTCTCGATATAGACATTAAACTAGATTACCAAATCAATCAAGTATCATCTTATTTATATTTGGGTGCGGCCACACATACATCTGTTCAAATCATCGAGGGGCCCAGTAGTATCTTACTCCATAAGATGTGGAGAAACAAATCCTATTTTGACTGTACGTACCCATTATATGTTTCATATCCCTCCTGAAAATGGCCTTTATAGCAGCCTTCAGCAGGTCAACGTTGAACCATATCAAAGATTGACATTCCACACACATAAAACCTACTTGCATCTTAAGTCAGAAAATGAGAGACATAACCACTTGCGAGATTTACTATTGACGCTGATCCATGTAGTGAATACTCGTAGGTTGGGTCAATCCAATGTTCATCCAATGAACAACATATGAGTTTGGCGGTCTCATCAATTAATATTCATACCATATGAATATGACCAAAACACTCACGTTTGCCTTATTTCAATGATACTCTCGTATCATTAACTAACAATGGACGATTTAGAGCAAATAAATTATTCATGGATTTAAACATGATAATATAGGACACAGTAATTATAGAATGAAAATGATCACACCAAGTATATCAATTCATTATGAAATAAAACTGTTTTACATCCCAATTATTCAAATACTAAATTAAACAGATCTACATGAAACTACCAACTGGTCTAAGTCCAATGCTCCTAGTATGCTCAACATGTTTGGTATAAGCCATTGGTTTTGTAAACGGATCAGCTAAGTTGTTATTCATATGAACTTTGAGAATACGTATATCACCTTCTTGAATAGCTTCTCAAATAAAGTGATATTTTCATCGAAAATGTTTGGCACCCTTTTGAACATTAGGTTCGTCGGCTATGGTAATTACTACTGTGTTGTCACAGTACATATCCATAGGTTTATTAATGTTGGGGACAACGCCAAGCCCATAAATGAATTTGCGTATCCAAATAGCTTCTATTGCAACTTCAGCAGTAGCTATGTATTCAGCTTCCATATAAGACATTGTGGTAGTGCTTTACTTAGAACTTTTCCAATCAACAGTGCCTCTGTTCATCACGAAGACGAACCCCTTCTGAGATCAAAGGTCATCCTAATGAGTCTTCCAACTAGCGTCAGTGTAGCAAGTAACACTAAGCTCAGTTGTGGAATCATCACCATAAACAATAAACATATCTTTAGTACTTCTAAGATACTTTAGTATGTTCTTTACAAAAGTCCAGTGACTTTCTCCTAGATTCTGTAGGTATCTACTCGTTAGGTCCTGAGAGAACGATACATCAGGTCTAGTGCACCTCACTGCGTACATGATAGAACCTACA
>BQNB010024783.1:0-60343 GCA_026074375.1 Tanacetum coccineum
ATGCAGTAGTGTATTTTATGCTAGATCACTGAACTCGTTTAAAAGTAATGAATTGATTTTGCATGAGATGTTTGTGATCTTCATGACTTCATGGAAGAACTAAAGCAGTAGAAAAAACTCCAAAGAGGTGGTTGAACGATGGACACTCGCGGTTCAAATCACAAAACGGTATTAATCCTTGTGGCCACCCGCACAACCCATAAAAACACACTCATTGTGGAAGGCTGGTGTTTTGCCTAGTTCAACAGGTTTCGGGCATTCGTGGAGCCCCTTGCTTGCATTTGAAGTGTTCAAATTTTCCTAGGCAATTTGTAAAATCAAGTTAAGATCACTTTCATTCCCAAAGAATTAAACCCTAATGTTTTTCATAATCAAAACCGGTACAAACAGATAAAAGCTCATATCATTTTGATACTTCATTCGACACACCACTACCACTTTCAGTAAAAGGGACAAAGGGTTTACTCAAAAGTCAAAACTTAAAAACTTAAAAACTTACAAAACTCTATTGACTTTCTATAAAATATAAAATTGACACTTCCATCATTTCAAAATAATGGCCACATGAAAAAACGTACAGAATTGGGAAAAACATAATTATTCCTTCATATTATTCTTTTTAAGTAACATTTTACTTTTAACTAATTATAAATGAAGGAGATTTTTTCTGTTTCAGGTCAAAGAGTATCCGGTATCCACTATGAGAGGTTTATGAAAAAGTTTAAGAAACTCGAAAATGTTTATATCTTATTTTAATCATAGTGAAAAATTTAGGTGACATGAAAAGGTTTAAGTTCTTGGACCTCTTCATAAACTTAACACAATTAATGCATGTGTAATGTGAAACATTTATAAAGTTGTAACACATTTTTATCATAGTGAGAAAAAATTTATAAACTCAAAAGGTTTATAATTTAACCATAATAAATGCCATAAGGAGCTGTGTTAATCTTATGACCATTTAGGACCTTTCTTTAAATATACACATCTAACTAGTTATAATTTTGCAACCTAATTACTCGCTTAAATAAATATATAATTGATTCATTAATCAACAGGCCTTGACCTATTAAGTGGGTTAAAAAATAAACGAAAAAGTATACATTCTAAAGAATGTAAATTGCATACATATCCAAAACCCGTATAAGAAAAGTATGGTAACCTTGTGCATAAAAAAAGTTATATAAAAAAGATAGGGGTAAATATTACACGAAAGGCCTCTTACTCACCCCGTTACCCGTTCAGTCCCCCGTTTTCTTGAAAATCGGTAGGAAATTGTCGCGGAAATTGGTCATTTTGGTGCGTGTATTTGGTCAAATGGGATGAACGTCCCGTTAAGTCGCTTAGTTAGTTTGATGGAATTATGATATAATTTCGCATAAAATTATGTTCGTGCACCGTTGGTCCCATAACTCTATAAATATTTTGGTACACATGTACCCTTCCTATCACATCACCAATTAATTTTTTACTATTCCACTTCACTTACATCTCTCATCTTTATCATTTCACAAGATTATTCCCACTCAAATCCTATTACTACTCTCGCACAAATCACTCACACAAGCATATCTACATTATTTTTCTGCGTTCAAACCCTACATGCAATGGTATTAGAGGACCAAACGAGAGGAACTCCACAGAAGACAGTGGACTTGCACCACCGAGAAACTAATTCGAAGAACACGAAACGGGCAATGGTTAATGAGTTGACGCCCTTTGTGCTTGAAAGTTAATTTTTACAAGATGTAGTGTTCTTTACTTGTTTAATGTCGTATTTATGAAGTTAGGTTTTTGATTTTGATTTTCAGAGAATGCACCCAATATGTTTTTTATTAGAATACATCATGGGGAAAATTTCAAAGTATCTAGGTCGAGTGTATGTCAAGGTGGTCATGTCTACATTATTTGATATGGTCGATATCGATCTGTTTACTAATCGTAGGGCTAAACATGATGGTTGTTTAAGTTAGGTAACACAGGTAATCTGAGCCCTGTTTATAATTATCTTAGACCACTCACTAGTCTAGATGAAGGGTTGTATGCTTTTTCTTGTGAGGAGGATGTCCGTTACCTGGCTTCCCTTGTTAGAAGTTTTAAGTTGATTGAGGTCTATATAAAACATGGTGTTATAACTCTAGACTATTACATTAGGCCACCACGGGTTGGGCATAATTGAAGAAGAAATTAATGATGAGACGGTAGCATGCAACAAATAAACTAAAAAAATATGTTGTTGACCTACATAGTCCTAGTGAACATCTAAAGGAACCTGTTTGTGACTTCTGTCACACCTAGATCTTTGCCACAACATTGATTCAAGTACACCTTATAAGATTTTGTTGTGTGTCCATACACCTAGGTGATGCCCTGATTGTAAGGTTACCGCCTCCCACTGATGCAGTCCTGATCATCACATATACACATTAGAGTGGGTGTCAAAGGAGTTTGACACACAAAGCCATGTTCTCCCAACACATACATCAACAGTTTATACATAACCTGAGTTGTCTTACAACTAGCAACTGCTAGTCAGGTTATAGATGATGTGACGAGGCAACTATCATTTGAGGAAACATAATTGGATAGAGAGGCAGAATTTGTTGATGTTGCGGGGAGTGGTGTGGAAAGTTCTGGGTTAGGTCATGATGAGTCATTTGGATTTGATGACTTGGACTTAAACTTAAATGAACCTGTAAACCTAAATGTTTCCTAAATTGAAACACAACCTGAGCTCCTTGTGTCTAAGGAACCAGATGTTGGTAGACCTCAGAAACCCATTGTGGCAGAGGTTAGAACTCAGAATCCATATTTGGAAGAGTTAGAACCACAGGAACCCATTCTGGGAGGATGTTGTATCTTGAAGATGATAACTCACAAATTATACATATTTTTATATGCGTTATCAGAAGGGGCGCTTTTATATATCTATTTTTGTTAATAATAAGAACTTTTGATACTTAATACACTATTTATGATATTTTAGGTTCATGGTACATGTCGTGGAAGAAAACGGAAAAATACACGAAGAAGTAAACTCAAACTCAAAGGTTCCCGACACCTGTTCATTATTTTGGCCATAACTCGGTCATATGAACTCGGATTTAGTTGATTCAAGCGGTCACGGAAAGAGAATTCAATTATATACAACTTAAAAAAAATGTTCAAGAGCTGTATATGCCTAAAGTACGTCGGTTTTATAATAAAGTGTGGCGCACTTTATAGGAGATGCAATTAATTCGCGAATTTGGCCTAAAATCCGTCCACATACATCCCCAACTTGGTCCCCAAGTATTCTCTAGCCTATAAATACCCCTTTGGGTACTTGGAACGAAATATATTTCACACATACAATTCACAAGAAAAAGATCCAAGAAAACTAAAGAAGTACGCCGCATAGTTTATATTGTGTGCCGCACTTTCCCATCACGAAGTACGCCGCACTTTCCTATATGTGCGCCACACTTGTGTCCAGCATTAAATATCCTTAATCAACAATTAGCTAAGTACGCCGTACTTTTAGTATTGCGCGCTACACTTTTAGACTAGAACAGCTTATAAATTGAGAGGATTTCTATACTTTTGATTTCTCTTTCAAATACCTTTCCACAACAACTCTCCCATCATTCCACACCATCTAATCACCAATTTCAAGAGTAGTGACATTACTTAAGGGTTCGGGACGATAAGAATTGATAGCTTGGGTTTTAGAATAGTTTTCAATTAGGAAAACTAATTGTCGAATCATTGAACTTATAATCATTTGGTATAATTTCTATAACTCTTTTAATATGAAGTATTCTAAAATTTATATGTTTGTTATGAGCTTCATTTCTTTGATCATGGAGTAGTTATCTTGTGTTTGCTTGGGCGATATGTGACCTTTGACATGATGCGTTTGGATATGTGTTTATTGAATTGGTAAAACATATTTGATATAAGAATAGGCTGAAAGGATTCTTTAATAAATGTGTTCTATCATTCCATAATATATATTGGTTATAATAACTTTTAAAGGTCGAAATGATTTGTTGTTATTAATCGATATAA
Organism: Tanacetum coccineum; assembly: GCA_026074375.1. Classification (NCBI taxonomy): domain Eukaryota; kingdom Viridiplantae; phylum Streptophyta; class Magnoliopsida; order Asterales; family Asteraceae; genus Tanacetum; species Tanacetum coccineum. The sequence goes on from BQNB010024783.1 coordinate 4,051, forward strand.
TCACTAGTTACACTTAAAGGCCGAAAGAATTTGTAACTCGTGATATCTTTATTTTCTAAACTGGTAAACACTATCCTAAATATATCATTGTCTTAGTGATCATTGCCTAAACAAACATAGTTTAATCATTTGTTTGAATCATCCTTTTATTTCTTTCTTTACAATATTTGATATATGCACGATTTGGTTAATTTGATAAGTGACAATCATTTTAGCCTTAGCACCTTAATTACAAACTGTGAAAACTTCAATTCTCTTGGGACGATCTGGACTTACCTAAACTATACTATATACAAAAGGGTATACTTGTCCATGTTGTGTTTTTAGTCAAAATCAGTATTTCTAGTATTATAAATTTAATGCTTGCAAAACAAACATCACATTTTTTGTTGCTAAACGAATGAAGTTTGTTAGGCGTCAACCTAGGATGATTCTACTTTATCGTATGTTGTTGACCCGTATGTATAATCGTGTCATGTCCAATTTTCTCGAGTTGTCTAGTGATCAATATGTTCTTTATGATCGTGTCATGTATCCTTTGCTCCACAACAAGAGCGAAAGACAAGAAAGAACGATGGCACTAAAAGGGGTCATCATTCGACTTCCTGAATCACCTCCTACTCCATATGCCCACAACAAGAAGCTAAGACAAGAAAAAAATATGTTCTATAATGATACGTGTATGGTAATCCTACCTACTATGTCAATTCTTTGTCCAATGATGTTCCCCAAGTGTTCACCAACCATCCTCATGATGAACAAAACATGGAAACCCTCTTTATCCGCCAAACCCAAATCCTCAACCGTCAAGTCCAAATGTGAGAAGAGCACATGAGTAGGCTAATGTCAATTGGGAAGGGCATCAAAAGTATTTTCAAGAGCAAGAAGAAATGAGAAATTTAAATATTGCTAAATGATACTTTTATTATGCTTAATACTTATTTAGACATGTTGGTATTTTTCTTTACTTTCTATTTGCTACTTAGACGTATGGGTACTTTGGTAGTATGTTCGAAACGTACTATTGGCAACATGGTTTGCCTTGGATGATTGGTTCAATTTTATCATCCCTCGGATTAATTTGCATGCTAATTAATATTTTACCATCCTTAGTTTATACATATCTATAATGCATGCTTATTACATTTTTGTTGATCATTATGCCTTTATTTGATCACACGCTAGGACTAGATTAGCTAGTTTATTTGATTTAGCACTTAGCTAGCTTAGTTGATTCTTGAGACATAGGAGTTGATATGAACAGCAACCTCTGTTATCCCCTTTTTCTGCACATGTTTAAAAAACAGGATAAACTAGGCAAATTTTGTCATTCCCAGAAAACGCCCCCCTGATATATGGGACCCCCCATATATATCTGGGACCGTCTACATATTTATTGGACCGTGTACATTGGAATCACGGAATTGGATACTGTTTCCTCTTTTTCTGACCAGTTGGCTACCTTTTTCTTAGCCCCAGCTGACTTTTCTCCATTTTGACAAACATATTTTGGATTCCTAACCATTTATTACCATGCCTTAGCAAAAATTACCGCCACCTTTTGATTAAATAATCACCACCTTCTTCCTTCTTCTCCATCATCTTCTTCCTTTTTCTTCATCCATGGCTTCTACTCAAGCTTCTTCCTCCAATCCTTGAAAGAAACTAAAACTTACAATCATACCACCAATAAAACTCTTTATAGATTTAACCCAAGAAGATGATGACATTCACACACCCTCACCCATAGCAAAATCATCATCTCCATCACCACCAAATGCACCCTCTAAAACTCCATCAACCAAAGAAACATCTTCCGCTCTAGGAACAACTTCATCCTCCTTTGAATCCAACCCCCCTCGTTCTCCTTTTTCTCAGAAACACAAAACCTCTCCAACAATCAAATAACTTTTTTCTTGATAATCCATTAGATGCTCCACCAAGACCTTCTAACCCACTTCCACTCCAAAGTCATCATTCCATGGATATCACTCTCACTCTTTTTCCTATCACTCCTCTTGACTACATGTTTGAGACTCCATCACCATCATTACCACCACCACCACCACCATCACCACCACCTCCACCCCAATGATGGGCCATCCTATTTTCTTTAATATCCTTGACTACCATGAAGCTCATTGTCTATGTTGCTTCCATAACCGCAATCTCATCCTTTCTCTTAGGGATGAAATGCATTTCATGTTTTCTCATGTTGAGTATCTTCTTACCTTCGCTTTTGCACCACCATCACCATCTCCATATAAAACATTCTCGCATGTTTAACTTCTCTTCAAAATAAAATTTCACCCACCTTTTATTTAAGACATCTTCTATCAATCAAGAATCAACTAGGTTTTATGCAGTTTTAGGATGTTCTTGTAGTTATGCTTCTATGTTTATTGCTCTTATTGTCTATGTTGTAATATTCATACTCTTTAAGTATGAATTTTGAAATTTATGAATGAATTAATCTATTTTAGTTTATAATGTGATGGTTAATATGAGTGCATATTTATCTTGGCTACTTCTATTTTTTAGCCACCTTTGTATATTTGTTGTGATGTTGCTCAAAGTTAGAAATATATCTTGCACTCGTTTTCTAACTCATTTTTGTAGCAAGTCATCATAGCTTGATTCATTGGTGCCCTCAACAAGGGGGGTACACATCAAGAGGGAGTGTTAGCATCCTCGATTCTTTTCTCTCTACTACTCGACGACTAACCTTTTTGCTTTGACAAAAAAGGGGGAGAAATGGACTAAAACTCATTGATAACTTATAAACTTTATTTTTACACAAAATGAGTTTATATTTTGTCATCATCAAAAAGAAGGAGATTGTTAATACAAATAATGTCTAAAACGTTATTTATATATTTCGACCTCTCTACATTTTGAAGATGACAAAATGTAAAAAATAAACGTATACATGTTATTAGTCGTAAATTTATATTTCGACGTAAATCAGTTAATATATGCACAAACAAATCATTGAACTTGTTTAGTGATCAAAGATATACCTTCTTGTCTTAAACTTTACATTTTTATAAATGTAATAAAATCTTTTTACAATAATAAATTATACAAAATATTTTTGTAATTAAAAAAATGTTTTATTTAATCATATAAAATCAAATCTGGTTTCCCCCCTAAAATTATCCTACTAAAAGACAAGAAAGGAAGCGTCCTACTAGGGACGGCCCTCAGGTAGGTACGACGGCCCCCCAAATAAATCTGGGACCGTCCCACATTTAAGGGGTCGTCTATAGTAGAAACACTCCTCTCTCTTCCCCTATAAATACGGGAGTGTTCCAAGCTATTTTCCAACCTTTTGCACACAGTTTTCTCTGTTCTACATCTCTCTTTATATCTCTCTAAATATTTTTGAGAATATAAACCGTGTTTAATCTTGTTTACAAGTGATCCATTCTTTCTTTCCTCAAGTGCAAGAGAAGAACACTCGTATTCGCCAAGAAACGAAGTGTTGTAGTTTAGTGTGTCTATACTATCTTCTTCTAGATTCAATTTCTTTATATCATTCTTGTGTAGTTGTGTAGATTCGGATAGTGTATAAGTCCGAAAGTGTTGTATGTGTGTCGGTTAATTTTTTAGGCCTTATAATACATTTGTGAAGTGGTAGATTGGTTCTAGCTAAGATTAGGACTCGACATTTAGCTTAGTGTCGAAAATTGGTATATGCGACGTGTAACGGTTTTATCCACCTGAAAGAAGCTTGTTGACATAGTGAAATATCAAGTCGGATACTCGGGGAGTAGAGTAGGGCGAAGAAGAGCTTCGTAGCCGAACCACTATAATTCTCGGTGTTGTGGTTTGATTGTTCAATTTCTTTACTTTTATCTTGTCTTTCATATTTTGTAGCTATTGTTTATATTGTGTTCGTATTGCTAATACTTGTACATTGTTCATACATATATTGTTGATTGATCTCACATAAAAACGAATATAGGATTTTTATAACTATACTTTTAAAACGTAAATTAACGGTGAAACTATACACCCCCCTTCTAGTTTCCACAAACTCTTAGAAGTTGCGAGCAAGCTTTTAGAACAAGAAGCGAACCAGGTTTTGTCTAAGGTTGCGAGTTCGATTTCAACAATAGAAGCGAATCATGTTTTTGTTAAGTGTTGCGAAACTGATTTGGAAACAAAGAGTCAAACGAGTACATGAAAACCTGGGTTTGAGTTTAGTTAAGTTGCGAGTCTAGATTTTATTCAAATCAAGCAAACCTAGGTAAAGAAAGAAGCGAGGTTGACAACTTAAGTGCTTATTCGTGGCCTATTTAGAACAGTTGTGTATAGTATAGGCAGAACTCGGGGGATTGATCGTTCTCTAGGGGAATGGTGAGGTAGGCTTGGAAAATACATTACTAAGTTCTAAGGGTTGAGAGAAGATTAGTTTAGACCTTTTTATGTTTTTAGAAAGCAAGTAAATTCAATATTTTTAAGAGGGGGTTTTTTAACTAAATTATAATACTCTTAATTATTCAGAAATATAAAATTGGTGGGGAACTCGTATAGGTAAATAAACATGCTCACTTAATCATGTACTACTCCTTTGTTGCTCTATATAACCTATTGCATCGTCACACACTTGCTAGTGTAAAGTGAAGTATTCCCCTAATTCAATTCCGAGTTGGTTAGAAACGCATCTACGGGATCACCTAACTAAGGGCTCCTAAAAATGCTTCTCCTACCCACTAGTTAAATCACACGCATGAAATACTTATCTAATCATCTACCAAACGTGCGGCTTCATTTAATTAGTCACGTTTCAATGGACGTTTAGCTAAGCAAGTTATAACTCGTTTTCTACTACCTAATGCACATACCACTAGCACTAAACAATAGATCAAATATTACAACTAGGTTTGATACAATCATAAGATGACACAATAAGATTTAGCCTAACATGTTAACATGAAGAACATGTAATCAAATAATTTAAAGACATTATAATTGAATGATTGGGATTGAAATCTTAACTTCAATGAAACATGTAAGTATATGAGTAACCAAGGGAATTAAACACCTTAAAAATTATCTATAGTATCAGCTCTAAGACTCTCCAAGTTTCCACACATGAATTATGAAAATAATGCAATTGTATATATAGAAAACTCATCTTGACGGCGTGAGGTTATAATCATGACGTCGTCAACTCGTCAACTCTGGATTAGGGTTTTCTCCACCGCCTTACTTTGACGCCATCACAAATAATCGTTACGCCTTTACCTTGATGTCTTGACGTCGTTAGGAAGACCGTCGGGATTTATTGAGTTGTCACAAAACACCTTCAAATTTATACTTTCTAGGCACTTTTGGTGAAGGCGTTAGGAAGGTGGTCACAAACCTTAAAAAGTGTATTTTTCCTTGTTTCTTCTCTAAACCGAGCCCAAGTCACGTGTATTACATCTAAGTGCTTCCAGAATGTCTAAAACATATAAAGAAAGGATTAAGTATAATAATCAGACATATTTGCATGATTTTAAGGGTTAAGTCACCTCGAAAAAGTGTATAAAATTACACATCGTCATCATCGATCATCAAGAATAATGAAACGAAAGCTTGGTACTATACAATCTGCTCGTTCCAAAAAAGTTAATGCCAACGAGTTGGCGCCTATGTGTTCAGATCATAGACCTCAGCGTTATCCTATACACATGTGATTATAGGCACCTCTTTATGTATATCTACTTTGTTCGGATGGAAACGTGGGTTTTTTTTGTCATTGGCATTTAAGCTAATGGTATATCAAAACTTACATGTATTGTTTTAAGTTAATGGTATAAAAGATGTTAAACATACAAGTATTGTTTCAAGCTAATCATCATCGATGATTAGAGGAGTGCAAACCTGACTTGCTTTACTCCGGAAGCGAGAAACCTGTCCATATAGGAATGTGAAGAGTTGTTCTAAAAATTTGAGAGCAAGGATATGTTTGACATTCTAGCGAAACTCAGAGCCCTTGAAGGAAGAAAGCATATCTTTCATCTACATTTTAGTCATGGTTGCAAACAAGGTCGTGCTGACTTTATTCTTGATGATGTCTTTGATAAAAAACCTTTGGCCGTTCTATCAGGGACCAATTAACTATCGCCTGTAGCAGCAAGCATTGATGTTCCTGAAATATCAACTCCACCAAAAGTAGCGGATCTCAACAGTGTCACAGTAGTCCCTGCCACCAAAATCCCAAGATGTCGACTCCATCAAAAAATGTAGAGGTCAAAAGTGTACCTAGAATCATCAAGACATGTAGTGCGACTGTAGGGTCTACCCAAAGGTCTCTTACTAAGCTCCCGGCGAAAGACATTCGTTTAAAGGTGAAAAACCAACACAGAGTCTTCGGAACCAAAAAGCAGAAATCCCTGATGAACACATGTCGGGTTTGTAAATATGTCTAGCAGGTCAAATCTTTTGTACAACAGAGGACAACAAGTTTGGGACGCAAGATTTGCTTGTATATTTTGTAAGATCTGTTTTATGTATTTCTACTGACGCAAGTTAGTTTGATCATAAGTTTGTCCCGCACCAACAAACAAATGTTAGCGAATATTTTTCATGATAATAGTATTGTTATGGTTTTCTTAATATATTAATTGGTGCATGCATTTAAGCAGGATTTTAGTAAAGCCTTCTTATGCAGTTAATGTTAAAACAACGTTTGTTATCTTTGTAATTATGTATGTATGCAGTCTGAAAGATAAATGGATAAACAACGTGTAGATTGTTGACATAACATTGCGTTTTTAGTATATCTTCGACATGATGTTTTTGTTAGTTTAACCTATAAAATGCTACCCCTTTCTAAATAATCAAGTATCATTGATTATGTAACATCCGAGAATTTTCGAATGTTTGAATGACGATTTAAATCTTTGACTTTTAGGGTCTGACTTGACTTATGAGAACGACCATCTAAATCACGTTTTCACGACTCGGACTCTAAAGCAATTTAATGTGGAATGACATTCCTGTCAACTTTTTAGTTTTGACCGAGACCCGAAAACAGTCAGAAGGTGACTGAAATGCCCTCGCAAGATTTAGAACCGGGAAAATAATTAAATTATATTTAATTATCACGTTTTATTAAATAAAAATATTTAATAAAATACTTAGCATTTTACTTAAAAGCATTTTTTGAAAACTCCGAAAATTCGAGTTGAAATCCATTTATTTATTCTGATACGAAGAGTAACCAGTTCAAAAATAAATAACGAATATTTTTATAAAATGAATATGAAAAATAATTATGAAATAAAGATCAAAAAATACTTCATTTTTATCAGAAAACTGATTTGGAAAACAATGGCGCAAGTTTCGAGATTTGAATCGTCCGTTAAGCCGCTCAAATGAGTCCCGAACCAATATATTATAAAAGTTTCCTAAAACTTTCACTTTTGGTCCCTGTAAAATATTTACAAAACAAACCCTCAACTATTAAACATATTACATTTTAATATTAAAGTTTTTTATATATATAAAATTTATATATTAAAATTTCATTTTTCCATCTCTTATAAACACATACATATTAAACACTCTCTCTCCCTCCCTCATTTTTCCGGCCACCACTCGACCACCGCCGCCGCCGTCGCCGGAAAACTTTTCCGGCGGGCTTTTTCGACCAACACCAAATATGCTCCCACTCACCCGATCTACTCGATCCTCTACAATACTCTCCTCCACGCGCCACCCACACCACCATCGTCACCTCACCATCACATGCCCCCCAAAAAAACCACAAAAAAAACACCACCAAGGGTGCGGCTGTTGGTGGTAAACACCAATGAGGGTGCGTTTGTTTCTGGTTCGCAGTCGCAATAAGGGTGCGTTCGGTGGTATAATAACAAAAAGGGTGCGTCCGTTTTGTGGTTAAACAACACAAGGGTGTTGTTTCGGTGGCTTAGCAACAAGGGTGCGTGTGGTTTTGTTATAAGCACCAAAGAGGGTGCGTTGGGTTCGTGTCACAGTCTGCAGGGTGGCTCACGGGTTCGGGAGTGTTTGTTTGGTTTGTCATGGGTTTATGGCAGCCAACGCAGCGGGTGCGTTTGGCTGTCCGGGTCAGCCGAGGGTGTGGGATGCGCTTGGTTTTGTTATAGAAACGAATGGGCGTTTGGTTTGTATTAAAAACAGCCAAGGGTACGTCGGGTTGGGTCTCAAACCCATGAGGGTGCGTCGGGTTTGGTGGTAACACCCACCGGGTGCGTCGAGTTTGGTTTAGCACCGACGAGGGTGCGTTTGGGTCCGGGTCAGCGGCTAGGGTTTATAATGAAAAAGGGTGCGCCGGGTTTACTATACAACCACCCCTAGGGGTGCGTTTGGGGTGGCAGCCACCCATATAGGGTGTGTTCGGTGAATGGCTAGCCGAATAGGGTGCGTTTGACTCTAGTTTAAGCACCACGAGGGTGCGTTTGTTTGATGAAACCACGCACAAGGGTGCGTTTGGTTGGCTGTAAACAGCCATGAGGGATGCGTTTGGTGGTAATAAAAAATCGACCAGGTCTTGCTGTTAAAAACAGCCAAAGCGCTTTGGTTTGCGGGGTAACACCCAAAAAGGGGTGTTTGGTTGTGCAGTCAACAAACTTAGGGTGCGTTTGGTTTGTAACAGCCCAGCAAGGGCGTGTTTGGTTGTATAGAAACACAAAAGGGGCGTTTGGATTTGGGTTTACCAAAATAAGGGTGCGTTTGGCTTAACAGCCACGCACAAGGGTGCGTTTGGCTGTCCATCAGCCGGGTCGGGTGCGTGTGTTTGGCTGCGAAACAGCCGGGACAGCCGAGGGTTTGGTTTTGTTTGACAAACAGAACAAAAAAGATGAGTACGTTTTTATTTTACCACCCATAAATAAAATTATTGTTCATATATATCAATTGGTTAAATGTGATTAAATCTATTAAAACTTAAACATGCGCGTCTAGTATAAATATTCATAAATAATAAAACGGGACTGATATTGATGTTAAGCGAATATGGGGGGGTGAGATATATTTAGACAGAGTGTGAAACAAAAACGAACATGGCGCCTTTTTGGAACGAACTATTTAATAGCATAAAAACAGGAACATGGATTCGGGATTACGAGATGTTGAAAGGTTCGACTTGGTTTACAAAAATATAACAAATTATATTTTGACCGGACGTTTTGATATAAAACGGGACTTTTAACTCCCAATAACGAAGAAACTGGAACAAAACGAATATACACTTTAGTAGAATAAAATTAGATTATTTTTAATATATATTAAAAATGGCAGATTTATTAATTAAACGATTTGAGCACTTTCGAGTCCGTTTCGGCCTTCCGGCGAAACACGAAAGTTGTTCGTAATGACGTTTTACTTTGCCGCGAGGATTGTCAGTTTCTAAAATTAAGACATAGCGGGTCAAAAACTAATGGTCGGAATACTATTATTTCAATTAATTATACTTAAGACCATGTTCGGTCCTAAAAACGAAGAGTCTAAAAATAGTAACTTTCGGTAAATATTCGACATAAGCTATGATTGGACGGAAAATAATATATATTCATACAATATACTAAGGGTTAAGGTTTAAAGACGCGCAAGTGGATTTCTCTTCACATGTATATATGTATGTATACATATTAAAATATGTATGATTTCGTCGTTACGATGTACGCATCGTTGATCGATATTGCAGAGTTATAAATCGAACGACATAATTAGTAGTCGTTGGTCGTAGATCGTTGCAGATTGTCATTTGTGATTTAATTGGGATTAATTGATCGTGGTCTTAGCACTGTGAGTTCATAGCCTCGCTTTTCATCTTTTGAAAGTGTTTTATAACCCGCGAGGGGGATAAAAAACAAAATGCTTTGTCAACAAATCTTATACTATATACTCGTTATCATTATCACAATATGAATGTTTTAAGGGATTTTTGGAGTTTATAGCACCCATGTTTTACTCTTTATACATATATTTGGGGTGAGAAAAATGCTTGTTTGCAAATGCATTTACATGATAGAATAAAATTGGTTTACATACTTTATTTGCATAGCTCGCTATGGATACATTATTTGCCTTCATTATTGGCACAAATACATACTTTACATTTGAGAAATGATTTACGGATTAGCTTAGGTTGATTGAACTGATAACCAAACCAAATTACTGCATCGGGATGTTTGGTAGGGGAACACCAGTAACGGGGAGTACAATTTTTTACATTACTGCCGCGTAGTGTTCTGGAGGGGACACTGGTACGGGAGTACATATACATTAATCACTGCCCGAATTAGTACATACAAGATCTACGACACAGGCGTACATGAACCTGTAAATCACCTGGAGGGTGAGCGCTGAATGTTTATGAAATAGATCTATTACGTGTGTGGATCCGCTGTTTGGGTGATTAAGCTATAGCCTGTAACGAACATTATAGCGTGAATTTCCCAGCGAATGAAAAAATAAGATCTATTCGGGATTGACAACCCCCGTTTCGGGTGACTAGCTAATACAGTAACGAACATTATAAAATTGTCGGATTACGTTGGGACTAAGGGACCCCCCCGATCAAATACCATACTATGGAAACATTTTGGTGACATAAAATATGTCAATGCATTCTGTTATAAATCTATGGAAAATTGGTACTTTTTGGTACCATAAAATTTGTCATGCAATCTTTATAAATCTTTAGAATAAGATTGGTACTTTTGGTGAACATAAAATGTGTCGAGCATTCCTATAAATCTTTTGGGATTTATACATGGTACTGTGAGATACAGTTGGATTACATCATATTTAAACTAAATAAGGAACACACCAACCTTTTAATGTGACACTTTTAAGCATGTTTTTCTCAGGTGAATTAGATGCTTGGATTATTTGATGTGCATTGGAGTCTTTATATTCAAGTTTTTCATGGTGATGCAATTATGGGACAACTATTATTTTGATTTCAGAAAATCAACGAGATTGTTTTACAAACGACACATTTAGAGGTCGTTCTCTTGTATCTAGCGCTGTGTATTATGAAGTAGCACCCCATGTGGTATTCCGCTGCGTTGTATATATTTTTGGGGGTGTTACAGATTAGTCAAATAATGTCGCGCATAATGCATATGCAGTGCCAACATGTGCTATAAGTTTAATAACATTATCAAAAAATAGCAACCATTATGTTTTTATGTTTTAAAGTCGCATATGCATTATGTTTGGCGCAACTAAAAAAATTAAACGTGAACATTACGATATGGGTATTCGTTAATAAGTAATTAAAAAACAGGGCTACTAAACTAAGCTATGTTCATAGATGAAAACTGTACACATGATCTACGTACATACCACTGAAAAAAAAACAACCAACATCGTTGCCATTTATAAGAAAAACCCAAAAAACAAAGGCCTCCTACATTCGCCTAATCGTCTGAAGAAAGTTAATTATTTCTATTACATGGCTGTATAGTTCAGTAATTATTTGCATAATCTTTGCAGCTTTCTCTAAATCCCAGTCTTGAGCTTCCCCGGGAAATGTAGTGCCTTTTACAGCAGCCACAAACGTAGACATATTTTTCAGGTCGATTATGAGTTTTGCTCTTGCGCATATGTTACGCTGCAACTCTTGACATTCTCTTAGTGAGACTTTAACTCATTGAGAGTAATCCTATTTTGCTTTCCCTGTCCAATATAAAACATACAAAAATTAAATCCGCCGCAACAATGTGGAGCTAGCAGCAGTCGCAAGCTAAGTTTTGATAATATGCACGGCTTCAATAAGACGGAGCTAGAAGATTAGGGTGTGTTATAATCAATTGTTGAGTCATATCAATGCATACAGAACACATACATAAATGGGGTATAGACTTTCATATATGGGCTTTAAAATTCAATTAATTGGGCTATATTTTTCCAGCGAATGGTTTTCGGGAAAAATACGTGCATTTCAAAACGCTTTGTTGCAACGCGCAACAGCTCCACCCCTCGTTATATAACATTTGTTGAAGTGAACCTTTAGAGCCAGTACTAATGTGAAGCCGTCGGTTAGGAGGGTGGCTGGACGAACACAAACGGAGCCTTGTTCATGTTCTTTCATTTAATTTTAACTAGGACAAATGACACGTACGAAACACCTTAAACGAACAAATTTTTACATTGTTCATTTTTGTTTATAAGAAAATGAATTTGTTCATGTTTGTTTTATATCGTTCATTAGGAAACAAACTACCTTAAACGAACACAAACGATCGAACATAAATAAACGTAGAAAAAAAACATAAATTTTATCAAATTATGCATAATATTTTGTTTTATACATGTTGTTTTGTTTAACCATACCAGTTTTAAAAATATATAATTAAAAGATATGATATACGAACAGAAACAAAATAAATGAACATAAACGAACGTTACGAAACGCAAATCAGGACTTCACGAATAGACGTAACTTTTGTTCATGTTCGTTCATTTAATAAATTAATGAACATAAACAAACTTTTTATCGAACGGTTCATGAAATGTTCATTGATCGTTCAATTCGTTTACAGCCCTAGGAAAGAGGATGGCTCAGGTGTATTGTGTAGTCATGGCTCGAGCTGGCACTATTTAGATGTCAAGCCAAGCCGTTGGTTGAGAGGATTAAAAAAAGAACCCCATGGTTCCCATTGTTTTTCTGAGTGGGTTTTCCTATAAGTTGTCACTTAACGTTTTAGGTTAGTTGCATGTTTAACACTTTTTTCCATTATCAATTAGATTAACCATATATATATATATATATATATATATATATATATAAATAAATAAATATATATATATAAAAGATATATTATAATATATATATATATATATGTTACACATAGAATGTTTGGTTAAGATTTCTAAAAATAGTAGGTGGTCCATCTTACCATGCAATCTCTATCTTGCCATTGATAAAAAGAATCTCCAAGCTTCCTTGGGAGTAGTTTTAGGTTACAAGTATGTTTAAACAACTTATTTTTTATGCTTCTTTAATGTGGGTGTAGTTTGCAAGGTGTAACTATGTAATGTAGTTCGACTGTTTGATGTTTTGTTTGTAGTTAGGGTTAGAGAATGTGAAACTGAGTATGTGGTTAGGAAGGTGCAACTATGTAATTTGCTTTAAGTTTTGATGCTTTGTTTGTTGAAACTTTTTTGGTTTGTTGGTTCATTAGGTGTTTAATGTTCATGCAACCAGGGGATACAGAAAGGGAATTGAGCAACTTTACTTCAAGTGTTCGATGCTTGTTTGTTGCAACTTTTAGTTTGTTGGTGCATTAGGTGTGTCATGTTCATGTAATTAGAGGTTAGAGAAAGTAGACTTAATAATTGGTATTTTAAGATGTTGAGTTTTAAAACATTTGTATTTTATCATTTATATTGTTGAACCATTTTGCTATATCTGTGGTGTATGAAGTTGTTATTTGTGTGAATGCGCTTCGTTTTACCATAGCCAGTTGTTGTCACATACTGTACATAAAGTTATTGAATGTTTGTTTTTTTGGATGTTTGTGAGCGTTATATGCATGGTTGTTCCAGGATTTGGGTTTGTCACAGTGACTGCAGGGAAAAATCGCCTGAAGTACCCAAATTACTTTTTAAACAGAACAAAATCGGCTGCAAAACACTACGAAATATATACATTATAAAAACTTCTTAACAGAAATTTAAACCATACAGATTTCTTTGTAACTAGGTTCTTATTCACTCTATTATTGAACTGATATGATAGGGTTTTTAAATGAGATACTAAACTGATATGATGATGAATTATAGTATTTCTATGATGTATCTGTTGATAGTGAGAGTTGTGAATAAGTTTCATATTAAAGGCGTTACTTGATTGATATTGTTTTTTGCCACACTATTGTTACTAGCCTTTGTTGCCAGTGTCGTTGTTTTGTACTAAAATTTCTTTGTTTAATGGTAAATACCGAGTTGACTTGGTCTGAGTCACATCTACATATTTCGCTCGTTCTGAGACATATTTCTCTCCCAAACCAAGTTTTGGGCAGCGTAACATTTCAGAAACATGTAATATTTCGCTCCAAAAGACCAGTTGTAATACATATTTCGCTCGAGTCAAAACATGTCATATTTCGCTAGCATCATGTCATATTTCGCTAGCTTCAAACTGAGCCCAGAAAAAGTTTGAAAAAAACAGATATTTGAAACCATGGATGAAATAAGCAAAACAGACCAAAAAATGAGCCACGGAGTTGAGTTTTTGAACAGATATATGGACTGATGTGAGATAAAAATTGTGTCAGATTTCTTTGAAAAGATAAGTAAAAGATATCACATTTAGACTACAAAAAAGAGAAATGTGACAAAGGACAAAAAATGACATATTTGATAAATAACAGATTTGAGAGACCAATCGGATCCAAAAACGTAAACCGACCCAAGATTGGAACCGAGGCTCTTGATGCCAATTGAAAGAAATAAAGAATCATTATCCGGTGGTCGGGAGACTCAAACCACAAGATAGCCATAACCATATTGTAGAGAGAGTAGTGAGATAAAGTAAAGTATAAAATAGCCATATTGTAGAGAGAGAGTAGTGAGAGAAAGTAAAGTATAAAATAAGATGAAGAAGAAAATTAGAGTCTCAACCCCTCTATGGAAGCCATAGAGGGGTATTTATACCTCATACGCTTCTAAACTATACATAGTTGCCTATTCTAGTCCCTGCGCATGTGCTATTATAAACTATGATAATTCCGTAAATGTCGTCACATAAAATGAAATCCTAACAGTCGCAATTCTTAGCGACGCCGTCAGAACTTACAAGAGACAGCGTCAAGAGTTATGTGACGGCTTCAGAACGTAACCGCCTCAAAGAAACCCTAAGAAGATTCGGCGAAGCGACGACGTCAGGATTTTGGCGATGTTGTCGCGATTCATTCTTATATATATACATACATTTTTAGGGTTTTAAGTGTGCAACTTTTGGGAGACGAACACTAAACATTATAGTTCGAGTGTAGCAGCTTTTAGGCCGTTCTTAAGGTTTAAAACCCTCTTGTATCAGCCTTGAACACATGTTTTAATCAAGTGAAGTCATTTATCCTTTAATGTTTTAATATGTCTATGTGTTGTTTGATTGATTCTTGTTCTTCGCTTTTCCATAATATGCTAGGCTAGATCCATTAGTATTTACTTATGATTGCATGAAACTTAGTTTGTAGATCCTTAAAATATTGCTTCTTGTGATGGATGTGTGCGTTAGGCTCTAGAAAATTGGCTATAAAATATTACATTGGCATAGACGTCTAGGGAAACGTGAATGTGTAGAAAGGATACCATCGGTAACAGTCTTCATACTACCTTACCCCTGATATGGTTAATCCCTCTTAAGTGTTTTAATGCATGTATGTACTCTTAAGGGCCTTGTAATAGTCTTCATACTACATTAAATGTGTAACATTTCTCATTTTCATGTCATTGTACGACTCTATTAATGATCACTATTTATTTTAGTCCGATACGCGTTTACTTTTAATTTAACTTTTAAGTTAAATCGCGTAGACTAAAAATAATCAATTAATGTAAACGGTCATCAAATAAATTAAGGTTTGCATCCACCAAGTAATAAATAATTATTATGAAGATAATTATCAACTTTAGGTATTTTATTTTTATTGGTCACGTAAAAGGTCTACGTTTCGCAATAAAATACATTTGGGCACACCCCGGAAATACCTAGACTTACCTAGACTCAAACCAATACCCACTTTTAAAACCTTAACACAAAAATTAAATAAATTTTGTGTACAAAGGTCACTAGGGGCCGGCTAACAAGGAAACCACATCAAAATCCCTTGAAATCTTCTTAGTATCTCTTAAATGTACATGTACATCTTGTGTTTAATTAAGACAAGTACCTATGGTCTCCTAATGACTAATTACCCAATGGTTAATACCCATTTCTTGCCCTTGACTTTCCTAGCCACGGTTAACAAGGGAAGAGAACACACAAGCCATAAGATTTCATATATCTTAACAAATCTTGTACCAAAATCCTCTAATTAAAACTTGTACTTAGTGGTTTAGCTAATACAAGGTGCAACTAACTAAAAACTACAAAACCACACTTAGGAGGGCACGGTTTGGTTTGTGTAGGACTAGGAAGTGAGTAACTAGTTATTTGTCTATAAATACACACTCATAAGCTCACTTGATACATTTCCAAGACTCTTAAACCCTCTCCAAGATAAGCCACACTCGTCTACCCTCTTTTACATTCGGGTCTACTATAACCAAACCCAAACACGAACCACATTGGTTTCTAAGGACTCGAGGAAGCACTTAAGGACGAAGTATAAGAGTTTAAAGGGGAAGCACGAGCTAAGGAGGTCGGGGCAACATCATTTTAGGGAGACATCATATATACGTTTTTGTACATACATGCTTTTAATTGTTGTACAATGTGAATACATGATTGTATTTTTAAGTAATGAGGTTATTAATCATTTATTAATTATGTATTAATTATTTTCATTTTCAAATATTTATGTAATGAGGTGTTAAGAGTATTAATTATGTTTTAATTATCAAGTTCTAATTATTTTTGTATGGGATGTACATTATGCATAAACATGTGTAAGTTGAAAATTCAATACTACTAAATATAAAAGGCTATTATGCTTTAAATGTAGTTAAGATATACAAGAATGAAGTCATTAGTTGTAACGAAAAAGAAAATAATCCGCGCGTTGCGGCGGCGCTACTTTTTTATTAAGTATTGTGTGTAATTTTGTTTCCAATAAGTCAAGAGTTTATTTGTGTTGATTTTTTATATTTGAGGGGTTTTATTTGTTCTTTTCATAATTAAAGGATGTTTATAAAGAAATGAAATACGCTAACAATAGTTGGGGCGGACAGTACAAGCAAGAAAACAAACTAAAAAATGCCAGTTAAAAGTTCAATGTTTTTTGTCAGCTTCTGACATGCAAATTAGTATGTACAAGTAAGATTACTCGCGCATTGCTGCGGGACGTTAATTTTTCGCGCGTTGTTGCGGTCCATTGTTATTATTATTATTTTTTTTTTAATTTTGTACGGGTTTATTTTTTCGGTCTCATGTTTAATAGTTTGTTTTTTTTCTTATATGACCTTATGTGTTGGGCCTCATGTTTAAATGTTTTTTTCTTTGGTTATATGTTTTTTTTTGTGCGGGTTTATTTTTTCGGTCTCATGTTTAATAGTGCGGGTTTATTTTTCGGTATCATGTTTAATAATTTGTTTTTTTCCTTATATGAGTTTATGTCCCGCGCGTCGTTGCGGGGCGGTAATTTTTTTTTTTAGTTTTTTTTTTTGCGATTTTTTTTGTCTCATGTTTAATAGTTTGTTTTTTTATATGGGCTTATGTGTTGGGCCTCATGTTTAAACCTTTGTTTTTTTTTCTTTCCTATATGGGTTTTTTTTTAAATGACATTTTTTAATGCAATCTAATGTTGTACGTTTGTGACTATGTTGATTATTTTAAAGTTGAATCGGTACTTTTGTAATATTTTTTCCCCCTGTTTTGTGCCAAAAATTAAAATAAAAAATAATGGGCAGCCCAATAGTGGGAGCCCAGGCCAAAATGATCTAAATTTGTTACATTAGGAAGCACCGTAGCTTCTACTGTACAATGCAAAATGTATGTTTTATAATTATATATATATATTTTATATATATATATATATATATATATATATATATATATATATATATATATATATATATATATACTTTATTTTCAGTACCATTTTAAGTGCGAGAACCTCTTTTAAAATCAACAAAATACAAGCACACCGTCAATAATTGTAAGAATCCACCCATGTTCTTATGTATCATCATGAACTATTTCTCTTCTTTAACAAAAACCTTACACTCATTCACAATACTGCCATTGCACGCCTTATAAGAACATACATGCACATCTTCAAAGAAAAAAATTTGTATTTCCAAATTTTCATCAAATTCTTTTTAACAAATATGTTTTTTTTAATATTTATTCTTTTTAGAACATATGTGCAGAAATACAATTATTGAAGGCGTGCATATATGTTTTTGAAAGTTCTCGCAGTTTTCGCACTTAAAATGGTATTGAAAATAAAGTCTCAATATATATAGGTATACCATGTTGATAAAAAAATTATTTTTATTATTCACGAGGTTTGCGCGTTGGCGCGGAGCGCTTGGGACTATTTTCGCAACGAATCGATAACGGCAATTACTATTTGTCGGTCTAAAGGACTCACCTTGCAATAAACCGATAACATCAAAGACTATTTTCATAAATATTTTATAAATATATATCAAACCTCAGCATTTTTTATAAAATTGTTCGCATGTTAAAAGCATTGTAATATTTGACTCGTTTTGTTCGCAATTCGATAATCTTTTCAGTGACATTTTTTTGAATGAATCGATAGATATGCGTTCCGTATTTGATAAATAAAGTTTGTTATATAAAAAAATCGTAAATAGGTAAAAGTTAAAGGTCAGTTTTGTAACTTTTAGCAAACTTGAGGGTGCGTTTTGTAATTTTTTTATTTTTTTATTTTTTATTTTATCGTAAGTTGTGAACTTTAAAAAAAATTAATATTATTTTACTACTCGTGTGAATAGTTTCTGGGTTATAATATAAGCGAGGTTCGTAACTCGCGCGTTGCCGCGGAGTGCGCGGAATTATTTTTGCAACGGACCGACAACGCTAAGTATTATTTGTCAGTCGTTGGGACTCACCGTGCAACGAAGCGATAACATCAAAGACTATTTCCGTAAATATTTTAAATATATATATTAAACTTCAACATTTTTTATAAAATCGTACGCATGTCAGATGCATTGCAATATTGGGCTCGTTTTGTTCGCAATTCGACGATCTTTTCAGTGATATTTTTTTCTAATGAATCGATAATATTCGCTCCATATTTAATAAATAAAGTTTGTTATATAAAAAAGTCGTAAATAGATTAAAGTTCAAGGTCGGTTTCGTAACGTTTAGCATACTTCAGGGTGCGTTTTGAATTTTTTTAATCTTTTTTTTACATTGTTAGTCGTGAAATTTATTTTATTCCAACATTGCCCAAATATTGGATTAGAATCCTCTCAAGTTGAGTCAAACATGATACATCATGTTCACCAATCACAAATAAGTTAAATGAATAAACATTTTTCTTTTAATAAAATTCAATGGTCCACTTGTTTATCTTCACTCACAACAAACTTAACTTTACCAATCATGTTTGACTACAACTTTAGAGGATCTTTTTCCCTTATATATAGTTATAACGAGAAGGTATATTGCACGTGCGTTGCGGCGGTGCTAGTTTTATGTCGAAAGGTGTTTAGGTTTTATTGTAGTGTGTTGTTGGGGTTTCTTTTTTTTAGCCCATATGTTTTGTGTTTTAGTTTAAACAAGCAGAAATTACTCGCGCGTTGCTGCGGGCGTTAATTTTTCGCGCGTTGTTGCGAGACTTTTTTTTTGTTTGGGTTTATTTTTTCGGTCTCATTTTTAATAGTTTTTTTTCTCATATTAAATGATAATCGCGCGTTAATGCGGCGCATTTTTTATTTCTTATTGTATTTTGTGCGGATTTATTTTTTCGGTCTCATAACATTTTTTTTTTGACCCAGGCCGCTAGAAATTTGTAAATAGTTAAAAATAAAAGCACGTCTCGTAATTTTTTTTTTCCTTCTTATTTTTAGCGAAAGAAGTGGGGGTCTAAACTAAAAAAAAAAAAAAAAACTACTTGGGCAGGGCAAAGTAGAGCCAAAAAAAAAAAGTTGGGCTGGATGTTGGACTAAACTTAAAAAAAAAAAAAAAACTTGGGCCGGGCCAAAGCAAAAAAAAAAAAAACACTTGGGCCGGGCCAAATGAGCCCAAGGCCCAAGTCAAACACTTGACCACTGTAGATGAACAGTGGTCAAATGTTTGAGGATTGTATATAAAAATAAAAGCACGTCTCGTAATTTTTTTTTTCCTTCTTATTTTTAGCGAAAGAAGTGGGGGTCTAAACTAAAAAAAAAAAAAAAACTACTTGGGCAGGGCAAAGTAGAGCCAAAAAAAAAAGTTGGGCTGGATGTTGGACTAAACTTAAAAAAAAAAAAAAAACTTGGGCCGGGCCAAAGCAAAAAAAAAAAAAACACTTGGGCCGGGCCAAATGAGCCCAAGGCCCAAGTCAAACACTTGACCACTGTAGATGAACAGTGGTCAAATGTTTGAGGATCGTATATATTTTAAAATGTAGAGAATGAAAGCCCAACTTGTGGGTGATACTATCCAAGATGTTTGAAACAAAATATCACTATGAGATACGTTTTGTATGATAAGAATGATGGTACTCGCGCGTTGTGGCGGGAGAAGTGTGTTTTCCAAGTGACGTTAATTGTGCTTGCTTATAGGTTTAGAGTGTTTTTTTTCATTATTTACAATCCAATCTTTTTTGTTATATAATAAAGTCGTCAATAGCAAAAAAATATAAAGCTATTTATATAATTCAAACTTTTATAGAGTTATACATCTTTGACCCCTGTCATTTATTTTAAAGTTTTTAGGTAGTTTATGGGTGTGTTTTGAAAGTTTTTAAAAAATATATACATATTAAACTTCAACATTTTTTATAAAATCGTACGTATTTCAGAAGCATTACAATATTGGCCTTGTTTGTTCGCAATTCGAAGATTTTTTGATGCGATGTTTTCATGTGTTACATATTTGATAAATAAATTTTATTATATTAAAAAAGTCGTAAATAATTAAAAGTTCAAGGGACGTTTTGTAAATTATTATTTTTTTAAATTTTGGGCCAGGCTGTTTGTTTCGAGTTGCATGCTTTAGATTTAGGCTAGGAAAAAAAAGACAAAATAGACGTAATGCCTTTTTAGTATATATATATATATATACTACATATAAAGCATTTTGTCCAAGTCTTGAAAACTGAAAACTTAAAAACTTAATCTCATTAATGGCTACATTAAATTTAAGCTATTTCCGTCAAATTAATGGCTCACCTTAAAACTTTGAATTTTTGAAATGCTTGAATGGTGAAACATTTTACATATGGACTAATGCTAAGTTTCGTCAAATTATATTGGCCTCACTTAAAACTTTAATTTTAATTCTATGGTTAATTTATCTACATTATAAAGCATTTTTTACCAATTCTTGAAAATGTATAAGCCTTAAAAACTAAATGTACAAGCCTTGAAAACTAGAAATCTTGACATTAAATGTGTGATGAAAAACTTAAAAATGTACAAGCCTTGAAAACTAAATGTACAGGGCTTAAAAATCTATAATATGACATTAATTGTGATTATTAATTTCATTGAATGTTAATTGTTAATTTGAAAGTTCAAATTAATTGCCTCATGTTATATAAATTTACTAGATTCAAGGCACGCCCGATGGGCGGCTAGCTTCAAAAATTATTCAATGAAAAATCATAAGACATACTTTTGAGTATATCACTAAACATAATATAATGTGATCACTTTAAATAAGTTTTCATATAATAAATGGATAGGAAAAAAGATACGCCATCATACGTGTTTGAAGAATGAATAAATAAACAATGAAAATCATAATCGGTGAAGAATTTATCAGTATACAATGTTCGTTGTAGAGTTTAGTGTACTTACCATCTTTGTCACAACAGAACACCTTGAGTTCTTTTTTGCTTTTTACTCTTGAAACAGCCACATAAAGTTGTCCATTGAAAAAAAAACCTGAGATAAGTCAAACTTTCTTTTTGATTCATTAATTTTAAAAACTTTTTTAGAATATAGATGAAGTAAAATAGCTTGCACGATCACGTTACAAGATAAACAAACAATAAAACTGGTGTTTTTCAAACATTTAAGATAAACGCCATATTATTTGATTGCGAAAAGAGAATGGCAATTCAATAACACATTGTTAATCAATTATCTTTGTAGGCAAACAAATCCATGATGGATGAGATATTTTGGTTATTAACATTAAGAATATCATAAATAATAATATATCGCAAAGTAGTAAAGTTTAATTAGACAACAATTTTATCTTCAAATCAGATATAAATTTACACCCTATATAATAATTTTCTTTGTTACTCTTGATGCTTGTTCTGCATGTGGTGTCATGCATTTTCCTTTGTCATGCATTTTCCCTTGTTCTGCATGTGGAGTCATGCATTTTCCGTTCCTTACTACATGCTATGCGTTCCTTTCACCTTCCACAAAGTTATCCAGCAAGCCACCAGATCTGTTTTCCTTGATAATTGTGTACATAACAATTCAAAACTTAACCTTGCCAAGTCATTCATGCGCATTCCATTTTTACCTACTAAACAATAAACACAGCTTCAAATCTAGTTATAGAAATCAATTATAGCATTCCCAATGTATAATACAAAATTTTAACAATAATATTAGAAGTACAGAAAGTTGAAGCAAAAGCAAGGGGGGGACAATGGACAACCCTTAACACTATTTTTTACGGATGAATAGGGTTGTCCAAGCTCACTCTTTTGTGTTTATGCTTTATAACGGGAAATTTCATAAATCTGATCTGATTGCCTAATAAAGTAGCAAGGTGACCATATATCTAGATGTAATTGGATAGTACCTACCACACACTCGATCCATAGCAGAAGAGTTGCTAGCCATCAAAAACAAACAAAAATTTGTTTACAAGAACGTCTAAAGATCTTTAGGCAAAGGGCTGCTGCCCTACAAGTATAAAGACACTACAGGAATGAATTCTTTTCTTCTTGTTTTTGTTGCTGATAAAGGACATAAAGGCATGACTCCTTTAATAAACCAAAATTTATTTCCGCTTTTATTGGCATTTATTTCCGCTTTTATTGGCATTTATTTCCGCTTTTATTGGCATTTATTTCCGCTTTTATTGGTATCAGAGCCATGAACAATGAGCTCTTTGACTAATAGTCCGGATCATTCTTCTCAAGAAGATGATGAAAACCATCGAATTTCCTTTTCGGAATCTCGACATGGATTTGATGTTAGTCTTATGATGAAACAAGACCTTGATAAATTTCAAAACAAAAAACTTTTGTTAAACAAAGTAAAAGCTTTCAAAATCACTAGATCATTGGGGAATTTTAATCCTTTGTTAAAACGAAAAAATGAAAATTTATTATTTGTTTAACTCAAAGAAATGCAGTTGACATTTCCTGAAACTACCGGAGCTTGTTTTACTTACCCTTAATTATTAGGGATTGAATTAAAACAAGAGTTTATCAAAAATAAATTCTAAAGTCAAAAATAAAATTAGTTGCGTCCATTTAGGAGCAGTAAAAATTTTAATTAAATCAGAATTTAGAAGTGGTATAGACACTCCTATAAAAATGGCTCTCCTAGATAATAGAATTGAGTCCAGAAAGGATTGCATCCTTGGAATTGCAAGAGGAAATCTTGCTTACTCTAGATTTATGTTCACTGTTTATCCACAGTATGGAATAAGTTTAGATACTAAAGACTTAGATCAAACCCTTGCCTTCGTACATGAGTTTGAAAGATCAGATCTTATGAAACCAGGCAACAAGGTGTTTATTAGGGGGGGCATCACCATTAGTGATATGCTTTGACATTCAGTCATCACAGCATAGACCTACAAGAAAAAGAGTACATCGAACTCGATGAACCTTTTAAAATGTAATAAGGTAGTGTTGGAAGGTAGGCAAATTTGCTACTATAAAACCTATTGATGAAACATGGGCAATTGACATTGCTAAAAATAAAAAACTAATTGGTCAAAAACCACCAACTCAGGTTAAAAGAAATAAACTCCACATTGGAGAAACACCTCATATTGGAGAAGCATCTTCTTCAAATATAAGTAAAAGCATGAGAGTAATGTCTCAGAATATAGATTCTCTAAGAGAAGATTTACACAAAATCCTTCACGGATGAGTTGTTCAAAATCTTTAACTGTGCCTTACCCCCACATTTACAAGAAAGGAATAATCCTTAACTTTAACAAAACTAGATGATGAATTGATCCACAACTTCTAGAAAATACGTTTTAGCAATGCTATTCCTAGCGTGCTAACGTTATAAATCATACTATACAATAATTAATCAGATTGTTGGAAGAATTGGATTGGAAATCTTCCAAAAATTCTATCTTACTTGGGCTTAGTAAAGATCAAAGTGAAAAAACCTCAAAATCTAAGATTTCTACGTTCAACAAATTTTGGTATCAATTCCAAAAGGACATAGAAACTGACTTGAGTAAATACATTAAGTTACTCAAAGATTTAAATACTAAAGTCGACAGACTCGAAGCATCTATAAACAATCTTTGAGAATCTTCAATATAGAACCTCAAGTCTACAGAAAGTGAAATTACTATCTCATAATGCTTTTAAACAAATCCAAGATCAACTCAACCGAGTTATTGGTGAATAAATGGAATAGCATTCAAACCGTGAGTACTGACCTTCTTGAAATAAAACTAAGTCAGTCAAAAAATTATTGACTTGACTTGAAAAAAATTATCAATTAAAAACGATTGAACAAGCCTCTGCCTAAAGTAATCACTGACTTAAGTGTATTAATAAATAAATAATGACACAGAATTTCTAAGTCAATAAAAAATATGCTAAAGAAAACCTAAAGTACCACCTGCTACAAAAGGTTTAAAAAGGTTTTCCACCCCAAATTTAGGTTCTTCAGAACCTAAAATGGGAAAGCTTAAAAAACAAACAAGCGCTAAAAAACCGTTTAGCAAAACCAAAAGAAAAACAAGAAACGTTTTCTTTAAAACAAAAGAATGAGTATTCTTCTATCTTGAAGACTTTTCTCTTCAATAACATAGATGATTGTGATCAACATCTAATAAAACTCTTGTCATACGAAGAAAATGAATGCGAACAACAGTTCAAAGAAAACCCTCAAGAATTTGAAAAATACCTTCCTAAACAATTTTTCAATACTATAACAGATCAAAAAATGGAAGAACCCAAAACTGAGTCCGACTCAGACGAATAGACTACCATTCAAAACTGAAAAAATAAACAAAGTAAAATCTGAATATAGAAAAGGGAGATCCTACAAAAATAATCTAGGGATAACTATGAATTCAGAATGCCTATGCATAAAGGAATTCCAAATAAAAAACAACTCTTCTTCAGAGAATAAACATACAATCTAGAATGTCTTTCTGACTTAACGGAAAGGAAAATGAATCCTTGAGCATTGGTCCACTGAAAATATCATTGATATTAAGACCAATCAACAGACGATTTTCAAAAACTGCCAATCAGTTTTAACTCTATATCGAGCTAAAACAGAAGGCAATATCAAAAGTCTTGTAAAAACAAGACATGGAACGAAGGATACTTATGGAATAGTATCTTCGACTCCGCGATAGGATATCCTAATTCTATGTTTGTAGGAATGATACCATGGAAACAAGGATTGAAATAATCAAAGAAAAGAAACAAGTAGGGAGAAACCTAACTAGAGATAGCTCATATATTTGTATTTCATGATGAATACTCATGTGTTTATGAGAATAATATATATAAAATTCCATTTAAGTGACATATATTCAGAGTGGAAAAACGAAGGGAACGTCATCTCAGAAATAGTCTTGCTTTTGCAACAAGATTAGCGAAAAGAAGAAATACAAAAATCTGCGATACTAGATATAAGCAGAAAAAAGCTTAAATCGCTTAGCAAAGAATTGCTGCGAATATAGTCAATATGGAAAACCTAGACATGGAGAATAAAGAAACGAAAAGAAAAAGTAGTTTCTATAAAAAGAATATAAAAAAAGAAGTATAATAATTCTTGGAAGCAAAAAAAAGAAAAAGATTTTCCCCCGGAAAATACTTTAAACTACAAAAGATCCACCCAAACACCCATGAAAAATATGCCCAAAGTAAAGAGAGAAAAAATGCAGGTGTTGGATTGTAATGAGAAGGACCATTATCTCAAATGAATGCCCTAAGAAAAAATCAATATCCGACTAAGTAAAAACATGTGCAGAATTGCACTTTACATGGATTGAACCCATAGAAGATATTCTAATGAAGACGAAAAAGACGTTTTGTCTTATAAAAAAAGTAAGAATTGATTGTCACCGACACAATTCTTCTTCATCATTAATAAACTGATGATGAATCATCAGAATAAAATCCAAATTTATCCCTATTCCATGGGAGGGGGAGATAGAACAACATTTTGTTTGTAATTTCCAAAAACACGGAGAGTTCTGTTAGAAACATAACAAATCAAAAATACAATATATATTCATGGAACCTTAAATTTAAAGGCTTTAATGAATATAAGCTACATTGCTAACTTGACACTGGAGCAATCTCTTTGCTTAGCCAGTAAATTTGTTTTTCCATGACTTATGGAAAACTCACAAGAGAAATATTCGCTACCATTGAATGGTGATACTATAAAATTAACCAAGTTTGTAGGAACATTATCCTTAAAAACTCTCTGGGATACGAATAAAATACAACAATCTACCAACAACGATTCTGGTATTGACCTAATTTTACGGTAATAACTTTTGTCTGCTATTTGGACCTTTTTCAATGGAGTGATAGAATTGCTTTTCTCTTATCGATGAACTGATAATAATAAAAAAAGGTCACCAAAGCCTTAGTCAAGGACAACCAATTTCCTTGAATCATGAAAAACCCCCCATTCAAAGATCAAACAAATTTCCGGGAACGAAACATTTCTTCAGGAAAAATATCAAAAGGTGATGTAACATCTTTTTACAAAAAATAAATTACAAAAGTCATTGAGAAATTCTAGATAAAGTATGCTCTGAAAATCCTATGTTCCTCAAAGGACTAAAAGGATGGATGAAAGCAACAAATTACTCATTGTTCTTAATTCGGTCGTTAGAGTTATACCTATGTGATATTCTCAACAAGACAGGATTGGAATTCACAAAAACAAAGCCGTACGAACTTCTTAATATGAATTTAATTGTAATCAAAATCTTCCTCATATGTCACAGCTTTTTATTGGAAAAATGAAGCTGAAAAA
Organism: Tanacetum coccineum; assembly: GCA_026074375.1. NCBI lineage: Eukaryota > Viridiplantae > Streptophyta > Magnoliopsida > Asterales > Asteraceae > Tanacetum > Tanacetum coccineum. The sequence goes on from BQNB010024783.1 coordinate 31,063, forward strand.
AGAAGAGGAAAGAAAAGAATGGTTGTTAATTACAAAAAAATTAACGAGGCCACTATTGGAGATTCTCACAATCTCCCTAACATGCAAGAACTTTTAACCCTCCTAAGAGGAAAAAGTATATTCTCTAGTTTCGATTGCAAATCTGGATTCTGGCAAGTCTTGCTAGATGAGCAATCACTCGTTATCTTTACTGCATTCACCTTGTCTAATGGGACATTTTCAATGGAGAAAAGTAGTTCCTTTTGGCCTTAAACAAGCTCCAATATTTCCAAAGACATATGCAAAATGGCACTGCGTGGACTAGAAAAATTTTGTTAGTCTATGTAGGATGACATTAATTGTCTTCAGTGAAACGAAGAAAAAAATTTTATTCACGTTTTAGAAGTCCTACAAAACTATCATTAAAACATGGTATAATCCTTTCAAAGAAAAAAGCCAATCTTTTTAAAACTAAGATTAATTTTTAGGTCTAGAAATAGATCAAGGGACTCATAGTCCACAAAAACACATTTTAGAACATCTACATAATTTTCCAGATGTTTTAGAAGACAAAAAACAATTGCAAAGATTTCTAGGAGTTTTAACTTATGCTGAAACATATATTGAAAAACTTGCAAAAAAATGAGACAACCTTTACTAGGAAAACTCAAAAAAGGATATTGTTTGGAAAACTGGACTCGTCCGACACCGACTATATCAAAAATGATTAAAGATAATAATTTGACAGTTTTTCCTAAAACTATATACTTCCTTCAAACGAGATTTTCTTATAATTGAAACGATGCGTCAGATGAAATATGGGGAGGTATTTTAAAAGGCAAAAAACCCCACGACAACAATGAAAAAACATTTGCAGGTACACCTTCTGGAAGCTTCAAAGCAGCAGAAAAGAATTACCATAGCAACGAAAAAGAATTACTGGCGGTTAAAAACGTCATTTCAAAATTTAGTGCTTATCTTACCCCAGTAACTTTTCTGGTGCGGACAGATAACAAAAACTTTACCTATTTCCTACGAACTAACATTGCAGGTGATAGTAAACAAGGTCGTCTAGTAAGATGGCACGGCTTGTTCAAGTCAATATCTTTTCAAAACTGAAAATTTGTCCAGGACAATAAAAATGTATTGGCAGATTGCCTCACACGTGATTTCAAAAACAATTGACGTCATCCATGACATCAATGCTCCTCACGAGCTCTATAAAAAGAACGTTGCAGCCAAATTTTTTCACACAAAACAATCACCAAACTAAATGAGGGGGGAGTTGAGAGAGAAAAAAGAAAAAATCATTGTAAAAACCCAGTTTACAAATGGAAGGAAATCAAAGCAAATTTTGGATTTTAGAGAAAAAATGTTATTAATTAGAGTTACAATCTATTAATCGAACAACTTAAAAAAAAAAACCCCCCCCCCCCCCCCCCCAAAAAAAAAAAAAAAAAAAAAAAAAAAAAAAAAAATTTTAAAAAAAAAAAATTAAAAAAAAAAAAATATAAAAAAAAAAAAAAAAAAAAAAAAAAAAAAAAAAAAAAAAAAAAAAAAAAAAAAAAAAAAAAAAATAAAAAAAAAATTGAGTTCTAGAAACTCCAACAACGGTTATTGATGTACCGGAAAGCGAAAGCTTAAAAACAGCAACTAGTCCAGTGCAAACGGCATCTGGTAAAGACTCAACAAATCCGTTGAAAGCTGAGGTTTTGCTAAAAAACCTAGATAATACTGGTCTTGATTCTCTGAACCTAAACAGTAAATTAGCCTATGCTAATCCGTTTACTTTCGGTAAAAGTAAAATAACAAAATTAGCAACTAACACTCTTGTGCAGGAACAGGTGTTCAAACCCAACTACTTACAAGCAGCAAAGTCTAATCAGGAAGATTTTTTGTAAACTAATAAAGGTCTCGTGTGGTATTACACCAACTGGGGAGAAGTCCATAGTATTTGTCAAGAAGACCAATATACCAATAAAAGTTCAGCCAATCTTGAAACGTAAGCACAAATGGAATTTTCTCCTTCATGGGCGAACACGGTGAAAATAACCAAGACAAATCATCTTTCCTCAGACCAAAATTAGTCAAAAGATTGAAAAAATTAAGGAAAGAACATCGAGATCATAGAATCTAGAATCTCTGAGATCCAATTGGTCTTTAATCCAATTATTTACTACCAAGATTTCATTCCAGTTATGGACCAAAGCCAGTGCAGCATGCCAAGATGACTCTAATTCATGAAAAGCATTCTATACACAGACATAAAACCTCAATTGAGTTTTGTATAACCTTCGTTGATGGAGCAGATTCACTGGACTAATCTACCAGCTTTCAGAGCAGGTTCTCGTCAACACTTCATCTTTCTAGCAACAATTTATTGGAACTTTTTAAGGAAGTCCTAAAACCAATAAGTGCAGTAATCAAGCTTTTAGAAAGAAAAGTCTAAAAGCTCAGGGACAAACCTATCTACGTCAAAAGTTGTTAGTTCGATTCCAGACTGGAATCATGAAGAAAACTTATTCGAACATTCCATTTTATGGAAATAGGGCTAGCAAAGCCAAACAAGGACTACAATTGTCTAAAGTCATGAAGACAAATTAGAAAATCGTTCTTATGTAGCAGTCCAAACAGGCCAGAAACCAAGGTCTTAAAAGAATTTGCAGATTTAATCCTTCAAAACACATTACCAGAAGGATATAAAAAAGTAAATGATGCAGATAGTCTTGTATTATCGGCAGTCAATGACGAGTACAGAAGAAGACATCAATCTTCTCATCAATTTGAGCTCCCATTTATCAAAAATACTATTGAAGCCAAAGGTACTACCTAAGTAGCTATTTGCCGACAAGCAACAGACAGCTGTTTGAAGAACACTCATGTAAATTATTGCATTGAGTCAATAGAAAAGAAGTCGGTCCCTCCTCTTCAACAATTAGGTCCCTACACATGATGACGAATCTTCATCAGATTTGGTTCACCTACCCAATGCACCAGCAAGAAAAATAGCCAAAGTGTTCAATAATCTCACTTTACGCTTTATTCAAAGGAAAACTTTACCTTTAATAATGACCTAAATCTTAACCATGATAGAAAAGTAACCAGGTTAAGTTTCGATGCTTCCCTCTTGTGTGCATCTATAAGGATCAATCCTCTCTGAGTTGTAGGCATTCGTCTATGGACCCAAAATCCTAAAGAAAATATCAATTTGTTAAAATTATTATCTTTCAAATGCGTAGTGTAGTAGAAACCCTGAAAAGGGTATTACTGTAAATATATTCTGAAGTTTTCATCTTTGAGGAACTCTATTATGAATAAAATAAAGTTTTTCCATTCATAACAAGCGACGATGGTTATAATAATCGTGACAGAGTCTGATGCAACCGTCAACAAGTACCAAGAAGGCAGATGGCCGTGGGGGAAAAAGACAAATAGAATTCTAAAAGACAGGCTGGTCTTTTATTCTATCAAAAACCGTTGTGAGGTACATGATTAAATTTTCATATTGATAAGAATCTCTCGAATGTTTACTAACATCTTTTCTTACAAAACATACAAGAAAACTAAAAACTTTATAAATTTGTTTACAAAATGACTAATTCCAGCTCATCTAAAACTCTTTTTAAAGATTTACAACAAGGAAATTCTTGAATCAAAAGAATATATTTTATGATATTGATAAAATCTATCTTTAGATCTTTCCAATAGATATAAATCCAGCCTTGAAGAAGGGGGATATGAACATCCGATGACAATAGCAAGAGTTGCTAGCCATCAAAAACAAACAAAAATTTGTTTACAAGAACGTCTAAAGATCTTTAGGCAAAGGGCTGCTGCCCTACAAGTATAAAGACACTACAGGAATGAATTCTTTTCTTCTTGTTTTTGTTGCTGATAAAGGACATAAAGGCATGACTCCTTTAATAAAACAAAATTTATTTCCGCTTTTATTGGCATTTATTTCCGCTTTTATTGGCATTTATTTCCGCGGAATAAATTTTGTTTTATTAAAGGAGTCATGCCTTTATGTCCTTTATCAGCAACAAAAACAAGAAGAAAAGAATTCATTCTTGTAGTGTCTTTATACTTGTAGGGCAGCAGCCCTTTGCCTAAAGATCTTTAGACGTTCTTGTAAACAAATTTTTGTTTGTTTTTGATGGCTAGCAACTCTTGCTATTGTCATCGGATGTTCATATCCCCCTTCTTCAAGGCTGGATTTATATCTATTGGTAAGTCTAATGATAGATTTATCAATATCAGAAATATATTCTTTGTTTCAAGAATTTCTTTGTGGTAAATCTTTAAAAAGTTTTTAGATGAGCTGGATTAGTCATTTTGTAAACAAAACTTTATTAAAGTTTTTAGTTTCTTTATGTTTTGTAAGAAAAGGATGTTATGTAAACATTCGAGAGATTCTTACTCTATATGAATAATTTAATCATTGTACCTCACAACGGTGTTTGATAGAATAAAAGCCAGCCTGTCTTTTAGATGCTTTTGTCTTTTTCCCCACGGCCATCTGCCTTCTTGGTACTTGTTGACGGTTGCATCAGACTCTGTCACGATTATTATAACCATCGTCCGGCTGTTATGGAATGAAACTTTGATTTATTCATAAAGAGTTCTCGAAATGAGGATACTCAGTATATATTCAAATACCCTTTTCAGGTTTCTACTACACTACGCTATTTCGATAGATAATAATTTACTATGATCGTTTGTTTTAGGATTTTTGGGTCCAAGGTACGGATAGCCGACAAACTCTGAGAGGATGTGATCCTTTTTAGATGCACAAAGGCAGCAAAACTTTAACCTTGGTTACTTTTCTATCATGGTTAAGTTAGGTCTTATTAAAGGTAAAGTTCTTTAATAAGTAAAGTGGATATTTTGAACCATTTGGCATATTTTTCTTGCTTGGGTTCATGGGTGGTGAAACCTATTGATGAAGATTGTCTTCGTGGTTGGGACCTGATTTGTTGAATGGGGGGACGGACTTCTTTTCTTTGCTCATTGCAATAATTACAATGAGTGTTCTTCAAACCCTGTCTTGCTTGTCCGGCAATAAGCTTCCTTGGTAGTACCTTTGGCTTCAATTGTATTTTTGAGAAAATGGGAGGCCAAATTGCTGAGAAGATTGATGTCTTCTTTGTCCTCGTATTCATGACCTGAAGAATAATTACAATGACTATCTGCATAATTTATCTTTTTTATTTCTTCATGTAATTGTTTGAAGGATTAATTTGCAATTCTTTAAGACCTTGGTTTCTGGCCTCTTTGGACTACCTTCTAGAACGGATTTCTAATTTGTCTTCCTTGACTTTAGAAAAAATTGTAGTTCTTTGTTTGGTTTTGCAAGCCCTATTTCCATAAAATGGTATGGAGAATAGTTTTCTTCATGATTACATCTGAATCGAATAAATACTTTGGAAGTAGTAAGGTTTTTCTTGAGCTTTTTAGGACTTTCCTTTATAAAATGCATGAATTACTTCACAGTTATTGGTTTAGAAATTCCTTAACGTTCCAATTAAATTGTTGCTTGGATAGATGTTGTTGACGGGTACCTGCTCTGAAAGCTTGGTCTGATTAGTCGTGAATATGTTCCTTCACGTAGTTATACCAAACTCTTTGATGGTTTGTCTTGTTGTATAGAATCTTTCAGTATGAAGTCATCTGGCATGCTTGCCCTGGCTTTTGTTCCATAACTGAATGAATTTCCCTTTTTTAGGTTATATATAAATTGGTTTCAAGGACCAATTGGTTCTTCAGAGATCTTGATTCTTTGATCTCGATGTTCTTCCTTAATTTTTTCAATCTTTTGACTAATTTTTGGTCTGAGGAAGATCGGATTTGTCTTGGTTTTTTCACCGTGATCGCCATGAAGGTGAAATTCCATTTGTGCTTGTTCAAGATTGTTGAATTTTTTATTGGTAGATTTGTCTTCTTGACAAATTCTATGGACTTCTTCTCCCAGTTGGTGTAGATACCAGCACGAGGACCTTTATAGATAACATAAAATCTTTCTTGATTAGACTTTGCTGCTTGTAAGTAGTTGGGTTTGAACACCTGTTCCTGCACAAGAGTGTTAGTTGCTAATTTTGTTATTTTACTTTTACCGAAAGTAAACGGATTAGCATAGGCTAATTTACTGTTTAGGTTCAGAGAACCAGACCAATTATTGCTAGGTTTTTAGCAAAACCTCAGCTCTTTTCAACGGATTGTTGGAGTCTTTCCAGATGCGTTTGCACTGGACTAGTTGCTGTTTTTAAGCTTTCGCTTTCGGTACATCAATAACCGTTGTTGGAGTTTCTAGAACTCTTAGTTGTTCATTAATAGATTGTAACTCTATTAATAACATTTTTCTTCTTTAAAATCAAATTTGCTTTGATTTCTTCCATTTTGTAACCTTGGGTTTCGTTACAATGATTTTCTTTTCTCTCTCAATCCCCCCTCTTTTATTTGGGTGGATTGTTTGTTGTGAGGGGAAAAACGTTGCTGCAACGTTCTTTTCTCTAGTGCTCGTGAGGAGTGCACTGCTCTTGTCATGATGACGTCAATTGTTTTTTGAATCCACGTTGTGAGGCAAATCTGCCATACACAATTTTTATTTCTGGCAAATGTTCAGTTTTGAAAAGATAGTGATCTGAACAGGCTGCAATCTTACTAGACGCTTGTTTACTTCACCTGCATTGTTAGTTGTTTAGGAAATAGGTAAAGTTTTATGTTATTCTGGTTACCGCCCAAAAAGTTACTTGGGGTAAGATAGGCTACTAATTTTGAAAATGAAGTTTTTAACGCAAGTAAATCTTTTTCGTTGCTATGGTAAATTCTTTTCTTGATGCTGTGAAGCTTCAGAAGGTGTATACCTGCAAATTTTTTCATTGTTGTCTGGGGTGGTATTTTTTGCTTTAAATTCTCTCCAATATTTCTTCTGACGCATCAGTTTCAATTATAAGAAAATCTTCGTTTGAAGGAAGATATAGTTTAGGAAAAACTGTCAAATTTTTCTTAATTTTCTTGATATAGTCGGTGTCGGACTGAGTCCAGTTCCAAACAATATCCTTTTTGAGTTTTCCTTGTAAAGGTTGTCTCATTTTTGCAAGTTTTTCAATATATGTTTCAGCATAAGTTAAAACTCCTAGAAATCTTTGCAATTGTTTTTTGTCTTCTAAAACATCTGGAAAATTATGTAGATGTTCTAAAATGTGTTTTTGTGGACTATGAGTCCCTTGATCTATTTCTAGACCTAAAAAGTTAATCTTAGTTTTAAAAAGATTGGCTTTTTTCTTTGAAAGGATTATACCATGTTTTAAGATAGTTTTTAGGACTTCTAAAACGTGAATATAATGTTTTTCTTCGTTGTCACTGAAGTGCAATTTATGTATCTAAATTGATGTACACAAATTTTTCTAGGTTTTCCACGCACGTGGATTTTGATATGTCTTTGGAAAATATCTTGGGGCTTGTTTAAGCCAAAAGGAAACTACTTTCCATTGAAAATGTCCTTTTAGGGGGGGGGGGGGGGTGGGGACAAGTGAATGCAGCTAAGTAAAACTGTGATTGTCATCTAGCAAGACCTTGCCAGAATCCAAGATTTGCAATCAAATAATGGTGATATACTTTTTCCTCTTAGGAGGAGTTTAAAAGTTATTGCATGTTTGGGAGAATGTGAGAATCTCCTAATAGGTGCCTCGTTAATCTTTTTGTAATTAACAACCATTCTTTTCTTTCCTCTTCTTTTTCAGCTTCTTTTTCAATAAAAAGGCTGGTGACATATGGGAGATTTTGATTTGACAATGTAAAACTTCATATGAAGAAGTTCGTGATTTGTTTTGTGAATTCAATCCTGTCTTGTGGAGAGTTAGCACTTAGGTTTTACTTAACGTACCGATTAGGATCAAATGACGTTTTAATTGTTGCTTTCATCCATCCTTTAGTTTTTTGAGGATCAATAGGATTTTCAGAGCATACTTTATCTAGAATTTCTTCAATGACTTTGTATTTATTTATTTGTAAAAAGATGTTACATCCTTTTATATTTTCCTGAGAAATGTTTGTTCCCGGAATTTGTTTGATCTTTGAATCTTTTTTCATGGATTCAAGGAAATTTGGTTGTCCTTGACTAAAGGCTTTGGTGACCTTTTTTATTATTATCGTCTTCGTTTAAGATGAAAAGCAATTCTATCAATCCATTGAACAAAAGGTCCAAATAGCTGACAAAAGTTATTACCTAAAATTAGGTCAATACCAGAATCTTGTTGGTAGATTGTTGGTATGTTAAATTCGTATCCAGAGAGTTTTAAGGAAATGTTCCTACAAACTTGGTTAATTTTTATAGTATCACCATTGGCAATGGTAGCAATGATTTCTCTTGGTGAGTTTTCCCATAAGTACATGTGGCAAAAACATATTTAATGGCAATGCAAAGAGATGCTCCAGTGTCAATGTAGGCAATTAGCTTATATTCTTTAAAGCCTTTAAATTTAAGGTTTCCTTGAATATATATTGAGTTTGGATTTGTTATGTTTCTAACAGAATCCTCGTGTTTTTGAAGATTACAAACAAAATGTTGTTGTTCTCCCCCTCCCATGAAAATTGGGTATAAATATTGATTTTATTCTGATGATTCAACATCAGTTGATGAAGGAAGAATTGTCTAGTATCCAAGTGACAATAATTTCTTCTTTTTTAAGACAAAAAACTTCTTTTTCGTCTTCATAGATATCTTCTATGGGTTCATATCCATGTAAGAGTGAAATTCTGCACATTTTTACTTTGTCGGATAATTGATTTTTTAGGCATTCATTTGAAATAATGTCTTTCATTTACAAAGCTCAACACACCTGCAGTTTTTATATCTATTTCACTTTGGAGGCAACTTATTTTTAGGTGGATCTTTTGTAGGTTTTAAAGTATTTCCGGGGATAATTCTTTTTCTTTTTTTGCTTCCAAGAAGTTTTTATAACTTTCTTTTTATATTTCTTTTATATTGAAAACTCTTTATCTTTTGTTTCTTATTTTGCCCAAACTGTCTAGGTTTTCCATATTGACTATATTTTCGCAGCAATTCTTGCTAAGTGATTTAAGCTTTTTCTGCTTATATCTAGTATCGCAGATTTTTGTAATTTCTTCTTTTGCTAATCTTGTTGCAAAAGCAAGATTGTTTTTTGAGATGACGTTTCCTTCGTTTTTCCATCTCTGAATAGTTTGTTCACTTATGATTGGTATTTTCATAAGATAGGCTTCAATCCATTGAGGATGTTAACTTATGGAATATTTATAATATATTTTTCTCATTAAACACATGTCCGTAATTCATCAAGATGTACAAATATTTAAATGAGCTGAACTCTGGTTAGGTTTCTCCCTAGCTTGTTCTTGTTTCTTGATTATTTTCTAATCCTGGTTTTCCATGGTAGTCGATTCCTTCAAAAACATAGTATATAGGATATCTATCGCGGAGGTGAAGAAATCTATTCCATGAAGATCTTCGTTCCATTGTGCTTGTTTTACAAGACTTTGGATATTGCCTTCTGTTTTATGCTCGATTAGAGTTAAAACTGATTTGGCAGTTTGAAAATCGTCTTGATTGGTCTGTAATATCAATGATATTTCAGTGGACCATTTCTCAAGGATTCTTTTTCTTTCCCAGTTTGTCAGAACTAACATTCTAGACTTAGAGTATGTTTATAGCTCCTGAAGAAGAGTTGTTTTTATTTGGAATTCCTTTATGCATAGGCATTCTGAATTCATAGTTTCTAGATTTATTTTTGGAGGATTCTCCTTTTCTATATTCGGATTTTACTTTGTTTATTTTTTCAGTTTCAAATGGTAGTTCTTCATCTGAGTCGGACTCAGTTTTGGGTTCTTCCATTTTTTGATGTTATAGTCACTTGATAAAATTGTTTAGGCAACACTACCACAACCCCACTTACAACTACCCCACCTCCCACAAGGATTTTCAAATTCTTGAGCGGTTTTTCTTTGAATCTTGTTGTTCGCATTCATTTTCTTCGTATGACAGACGTTTTATTAGTATGTTGATCGCAATTCATTATGTATTGAAGAAAAAGTCTGTCAAGATGAGAGTAAATATCTCATTATTTTGTTTTATGGAAATCCTTTCTTGTTTTTCATTCTTGGTTTGCTAAAGGGGTTTTTTTCAGCGCTTGTTTGTTTTTTAAGCTTTCCCCCCCCAATTTTTAGGTTTCTTAAGATCCTAAATTGGGTGGTGAAAACCTGTTTTAAACCTTTGTAGCTCTGGTGGTAGCTTTAGGTTCTTTAGGCTTATTTTTAATTACTTTAAATTTCTTTGTCATTATTATTATTTAAATTAACCTTATGTCAGTGATTACTTGCAGAGGCTTGTTCAATGCCGTTTTATTATTGATAACTTTTTTAAATGTAATTCATCTAATATTTGATTCTGACTTAGATTTATTTCAGGAAGGTGCAGTACTCACGGTTTGAATGATAGCCATTTATTCACCAATACTCGGTTGGAGTTGATCTTGGATTTTGTTTTAAAGCAGTAGTGAGATTCGGGAATTTCACTTTCTGTAACTGAGGGTTCTATATTGAATTCTCAAGATTGTTTATTGATGCTTCGAGTCTGTCGACTTTAGTATTTAACATCTTTGAGTAACTTAATGTATTTAATCAGTCAATTTCTATGTCTTTTGGAGTGGAGTACCAAAATCTGTTGAACGTAGATAAAACCTTAGGTTTTGAGGGGATTTTTCACTTTGATCTTTACTAAGCCCAAAGTAAGATAGAATTTTGGAGTTCCAATCCTATTTCTTCCAACAATGATTAATATTGTTGTTGAGTTTTTTAACGTTAGCAATGCTAGGATTAGCCGTTAGTGCTTTAAAACGTATATTTTTCTAGAAGTTGGATCAAGTCCTTCATCTAGTTTTTTAAAGTTAAGGTTTTTTCTTTCTTGTATATGTGGGGTAAGGCACGTTAAAGATTTTGTACACTTATCCGTTCGAAAGGATTTTGTGTAAATCTCTTCTTTTACGAGAATCTATATTTTGAAGACACTTACTCTCTTGCTTCTTACTTATATTGAAGAAGATGCTTCTCCAATATGAGGTGTTTCTCCAAATGTGGGTTTTTTTCTTTTAACCTGAGTTGGTGGTTTTTGACCAATTAGTTTTTATTTTTTAGCAATGTCAATTGCCCATGTTTCATCAATAGGTTTTATAGTAGCAAATTTGCTACCTTCAACACTTCCTATTTTTTTCATTAAAAGGTCATCGAGTTCGATGTACTCTTTTTCTTTGTAGTCTATGCTGTGATGACTGGATGTCAAAGCATATGCGCTAAAGAGGTGATGCTATAACACTTGTAGCTGGTTTCATATGATCTGATCTTTCCACTCAATGTACGAAGCAAGGGTTTTTGATCTAAGTCTTTAGTATCTTAACTTAATCTCATACTGTGATAAACATAGTGAACATAATTCTAGTCGGTAAGCAAGATTTCCTCTTGCCAATTCCAAGGATGCTATCCTTTCTTTTGACTCTATTCAAATTTATTAGGAGTGCCAATTTCTATTGGAGGTCTATTCCACTTCTAACATTGACTGATTTAATTCAAAATTTTTACTGCTCCTAGATGGACGCAACTAATTTTATTTTTGACTTTTGAAATTTATTTTTGAATTTAAACTCTTGTTTTTTATCCTTAGTAAATTTTAAGGGTCAGTAAAACAGCTACGGTAGTTTCGGAAATGTCAACATGCATTATCTTTTGAAAGTTAACAACAAATATAAATTCATTTTTCGTTTTAAAAAGGATTTAAAATTCCTAATGTTTTAGGGATTTTGAAAGCTTGTTCTTTGTTTAACAAAATTTTTGTTTTGGAAATTTTATTCAAATGGCTTGGCTTCATCATACTATGACTAACATCGAATTCCACGTAGGGATTCCGAAAAGGAAATTCGATGGTTTTCATCTTCTTCTTGTAGAAGTGATAATGATGGACCTATTAGTCAAAGAGCTCAATGTTCATGGCTCATGATACAATAACAGCGGTAATAAATTGCCAAATAAAGGCGGAAATAAATGCCAATAAAAGCGGAAATAAATGCCAATAAAAGCGGAATAAATTTTGTTTTATTAAAGGAGTCATGCCCTTGCTTGAACCTCCAAGTCATGTTTTTTTTGGTGAAATTATCAGTCCGTTGAGTAAGCTCAACTTCGAGTACACCTTTTGTTATCAATCTTGGCGTCTGTTAACTTCAGCTTCATCTGTTACCAATCGCATATTTGATTTGATCATGCATAATTATAAAGTACCATAAAAAAACTGTACTGGTTCAAGAAGATATAAAGTTAAAGATATATCAGTTTGAGTATTGTTGACTCACAGATTCCTTGCTTGCGTTAGGGGTGTTTGTTGTAATTAGCGTTTGTTTGGAATTCTTATGGGAATGCTTATCTGAATATCGTCTTGGCTATGTAGTAAATCAACCAATTTCCAGTATATTATTATAGTTTTTATTGTACATCTTTGCCGTAGTAACATTCGAGCGAGTGAAAGTGAATGTAACAAAAGACATGTTTACTACCAAATTTTTTTAGTTGTAAGTTTTTCATATTTATCGTTTAAAGTTATTACGTAGATTTGTGTTTATTTATTATTATACTTTTTGTTGTGTAGAGTGTATGTATATGTTTTGTACAAACTATATACTTAAACGTGTATAAATCTATACTCCTTATAAAAGAGATTTTCTCAATTCTTGAAAAGTTGAAAATTATTTTTGGAAAGTGTTTAATCTTGATCACGGCTGAAAACTGAACATATTATATTAAGGAAATGATTGTAGCATGTATTATATTACGCGGTTTTGACTTTTAAATAAGGAATGATTTTTTAGCTCATATATAAACCAAAACATCTCCATCTTCTTTATCTTCAACTCTTCTACGCACACACTATCTTTTTTATGTCATCTAACACGGTAATCATCTCTTCTTACACACCCACACTACTAACCATCTTTTTTTATGTAATCTTGATCACGATTGAAAATTGAACATATTACGCGGTTTTTTTAAATAAGGAATAATTTCCCAGCTCATATATTTATAATACGTATGCCTCTATCTATATCTATATCTATATCTATATCTATATTTATATCTATATCTATATCTATACTACTTTATAATGGAAATTTCACCCATTCTTGAAAAGAGTAGGAATTGAAAAGTTGAAAATTGTACAAGCCTTAGAAACTAAATGTACAACCCATTCTACTATTAATATTTGTAATAATGTTAATTGATAATTTCGGATGCTTTGAATGTTAATTGGCTAATTAGGCATTAATCTCTAGAAATGTACCAGCCTTGAAAACTAAATGTACAAGCCTTAAAAACTAATAATATTGACATTAAATGTGTGATTATTAATTTCATTGAATGCTAATTGTTAATTTGAAAATTCAAATTAATAGCCACATGCCTATATAAATCTATTATACCCATGACACAATTCTCATTCACTCAATTCTCATTCACTCATCTTTCTTCTCTAACCACCGTCGGCTGCCCCCACCACCATAGGTTGCCGCCCCACCGTCGTCGGCTGCCGCCACCGTCGCTAAAATGTTTTTAGGTATATTTTAATATTTTAATAGAATTATATGATTTGGCATATTTTGAGGGTTTTTTGTTATATATTTTGAAGCTTTATGTTTTCAAATGTTTTTTTTATAGATGGAACGAGTGTTATGATAATGAAGATGAACTACAATGATTTAGGCATAAGGCACGACAACAAGATAAAGTATACGAGGAACGTGAAGAAAGCTGTTGGATTCTGCATCTTCGCACCGGTATATTCTATCCGAAAGGTCATGAAGGGGTGATGAATGAAGTTCCTGATGGTGCTGCAATCTTTGCATCCAGGAACAACGACATGTATCGAGTTTAATTACTCTTATTAATATTTTAGGACGACAATAAACGTTACATTTAAAAGATACATTTTTACGTGTGTATGGTACTCGTGTTATGTAACTTTTATAGACTAACATTGGATCGACAAATGTAAGCATGATTTTCATTTGTCATGCACAAATTATTAGTCTATACATAATTATTCTAGACGTGTCATATTTTAGTATGTTTATTTTAGATGTGTTATATTTTTGGCATGATTAGATTTTCATTAATCTCCATTAGCTAGATCCTTAGATGTAGGATTAGTCTTGGGCTCAAGTCTTATCTATCTATATCTATACTTCTATACTACATTATAAAGCATTTTTCATCATTCTTGAAAAGAGTAGGATGTTGAAAGTTAAAAAATGTACAAGCCTTGGAAACTAAATGTACAAGTCTTGAAAACTAAGAATCTTGACATTAAATGCAAAGTCGCCCTTCAGAAAGAACTTGGACTTCCAATTCGTCCAGAAGTCCCATTAATTGGTTTCATCGGAAGGCTCGACAACCAAAAAGGTGTTGATTTTAGAATCGAAACGTCTCCGTGAATGGTTGACCAGGATGTACAGCTTGTGATGCCGGGGACCGGTAATTTCGATCTCTAAGGGAAGCTTGGAAATGGAGATTCGGTAACGTGACAAAGTTAGAGGATGGGTAGGGTTTTCAGTCAAAATGGCGCATAAAATAAGAGCTGGTGCTGACATATTACTAATGCCATCAAGATTCCAACCATGTGGGCTTAGCCAACTTTATGCTATGTGTTACGGAACAATACCGGTTGTACATGTTGTAGGTGGGTTGAAAGATACAGTTCAACCATTTGATCCTCATAACGAGTCAGGGTTAGGATGGACTTTTGACCAAGCGGGGACTCGGAAGCTGATTCATGCACTCAGGAAATGCTTGTTGACATACAAAGAAGAAAAACCCAGCTGGAAAGGGATTCAAAAAAGAGGGATGATGCAGGATTTGAGTTGGGATCAATATGTGAAAGTTCTTATTGCTGCTAGCTACCAAGGGTGGGTTTGAGAGTTTTATAATGTTATAAACTTTAGTTGTATAGTTTGTAGTATACTTGTTAATATCTCGATCTAAATCTTACGATCTTTTGATTTTACGATCCTCTTAAGCAAAAACGAGTCGATCATTCGTAGCATCTGAAAAGGCACTTGATCTTAAGTAGAATCTCGATCTTAACATAGGATAGTAAATTCAATCATACATCCCTTATATTAACTAATTAATCAATTGAATGATGTTAAAGTAAAATAATAAAACAAGGGTATATTGTTATAAAGTTTGTATAAGTGTAAAATATATAAATTTTTAGATTATAAGATCCAACGTCCTTAATCGCTAATTAAATATTTTAGTATTTTAAAGCAAGGTTTTTAAGATCGGGATCCTACTTAGGATCATTTTCGTCTTTGCAAGATCGAGATCGTAAGGCCGGATCGGGATCGTAAGATCCTACTATAATGTCATTTTCTTAATAGTCTTTGTAATATTATACGAATCTACAAATTATTATATATTATAAACACAAAAGTATATGAATGTTTCATAGAAACATTGTCTTAAGTTATAATTATAAAATGTTTAAGAAGATTAACTTGTTGTTATTTAAATTATTGGAAACACAACCTATAAATTCATAGTTTTTTAGTTTGTGGTTCGAGAAAAGTAGGATCGGATCGGAGTAGATCTTAAGATCCTATGGTTAAGACCGGGATCCTATAAGATCTTAAGCATGCAAAGATCCTATGTAGGATCCAGATCGTTTTTGCTTTGCAGTATCGTAAAATCGTAAGATCCTAAGATCAGGATCGAGATCCTGACAACCATGTTTTAAAGTATTGTGCGTTACATTTTCATATTATTATAATTTTCAGAACTCTTATTTCTTCATATATTTGTTTTACGTCAGCTTTGTATCCGAATTACTAGACAAAAAGACTTTTAAACTATTAAGTAGGATATTCCGATCTCAATCTGATCTTACAAAGACAAAAGTGATCGATAGTAGGATGTCGATCTTAACAACCTTAATTTGTAGGTCTAGTGAAGGTTTATGTGTTGTGATGAGTTAGTTGTAAAAGGATTCTGATTTTGTTATTTGTAAGATGGATACATACAATAAGCATGTTATTAGAATGCATATACATCTAATATATCATCATCTCTAGGAAAGCATCTCAAATCATTACTAGTGTTTTATTGATTGGTCATATATAAGTTTGGTTGAATGAAAACATTTTCTAAAAACCAATTTAGTGGCTACTAGTAGTCAAAACATATAATTAGTGAGAGTATTACGAAAGGAGCAAAACAATGTATTTATACATATATATAGAGTTTATTGATATAGAGCAACAAGTAGCTGGAATAGCTCAGTTGGTTAGAGCGTGTGGCTGTTAACCACAAGGTCGGAGGTTCAAGCCCTCCTTCTAGCGTTTTTCTTTTTCGTTTTTTCTATTCTATATTAAAGTAGTTTTTACTATATACATAGAAGTTTTGATGTTCTGTTAATAAAATATATTAATTAGTATCTTCAAATCAAAATAATATTTCAACTTTTTCTAGTAATTAAATTGCATGTATTCTAGATGTCCATGTAACTTGCAAGTAATTTATGTCTATTTCAACAGTTTGTCTTCAAGGCAAAAGATAAAAGAGGAAAATGAATATGGGGTTGTATTGCATCTAAGTAAGGGCGGAGGTATGTAGAGACT
Source organism: Tanacetum coccineum (assembly GCA_026074375.1). NCBI lineage: Eukaryota > Viridiplantae > Streptophyta > Magnoliopsida > Asterales > Asteraceae > Tanacetum > Tanacetum coccineum. The sequence goes on from BQNB010024783.1 coordinate 47,733, forward strand.
AGAGGGGGTTGTGGCCCCTTAAGAATTTGTCATCTTTACACTATTAATCCTTATATTTAAGCACACTTTATATAAAAAATCTTAAACTTTATTAAATAATCATGATTTGGCCCTCCTAAATTTCAGAAACTATATCTTGGGCTCTTGGCCCTCCTAGTAAAATCGGTCAAGCTCCGCCACTGCATCTAAGCTTACATGCAAAACATTCAAAAATTATGTCATTTTGACAAGAAAAACGTCAAATTTACCTTATTTGTATCATGTATTTCACAATATTAGTGTTTTCTCTTGATTGCATCACAACATCACTAAAGTTGGGTTCATTTTGATACCTGTTTTTTATACATCATATTGTTGGGTGTTTCTATTAACTAAACAATTAGTCGTAGATTCAAAAATGGGTTGATTTGATTCACCATTAAAAATCGTTTCACTACACATATATTTGTTTCACTATTCAAATGTTGAAAAAATATTAATTAAAATGACGTAATTTCTAGTGATATTGAATGATTTTGCATGTAAACTTAGAGGGTGTTTGTTATTACGTTATCAAGTAGATTATTTGATTATTTCATTTCCACAATGGAGATAAGCCATTTTAAGTGTTTGGGTAAAAGAATGAGATAATCACTTATTCACGATTTGAGGACTACAAAATGCAAGTTTGAATAAGTAGGACCCACCTGCTTTTATAAAACACAAATTAGACATTTTGGTTGACCACTATTTAATTATTATTTTAACCTTTTGATTTGACTTTCATATGGCATAATTTTTTTAAAGTATGTCCATTTTTGTCATATTACATACTTAGTTGTTGAATAATTTATTTTGCCAAACACTATAAAAAGCTGATTATCTGATTATTGCGATATCAAAAAGCATAATCAAATCCAAACACTATATTTTAAAATCACGTTTTATAACAGCTGATTATCTGATTATTCATTTTCAAAACGCATAATCTATTTTCAATAAGCAACCCCAAACACCCCCTTGATGCATAACAGCCTCATATTCACTTTTCTCAAGATAAAATTTACGCTAACTATTTCGCACATACTATTTTACAAATATTATTGACGGGTTTTGCTAACTTGTGCCCACTGAGCACATGCTAATGTATATTTAAATGGAAAGATTTTGTGTATTTAAAGAAAAAATATATCTAAACATGGTAATTTTTATCTATAATTAATGTTCATTAAATACATTTTTTGTTATTGAAGGAAAACAAGTGTTCATTGAATACACTTTAACATGTGCCTATTGGGCACACATAGAACCCGCGAGCGAATTACATTGATAATAAGTTTTACATTTATAGGGGAAAATATCTTATACACAAAGACACCTAAATAAAATAAAAAAAGTGATTTAAACATTCCTAAACAATTATTATCCCTAATAAATTCCCTAACTAAATAAAATAAAATCCGTTATTCGCGGCCTTTACGACATAATAAGGTTTTATGTCTTACACAGTAGGGAAGTCATAAAACGTTTGGTTATTTATCTTGGCTTCCATGGCGTAACAAGGATCACAGTGGTACGTCGTAGCGAAGTCTTGACCCGTTTGTCATGTTTAACAAAAGTCCACATACTTCTTGGCTTACTTTTCTACATCTTTTTTGAACAGCGAATCAATAAATAAAAACTAGCAAGACGCTTGAAAGGAATTACAATAAGTTCATACAAGAGGATATCGAATCAACAGTCAAGTCCATCCAATTGGATACAAGATCCCTGCTTCTATGACAAATCCAAGAATGTGAATAGAGTAATGCTATTTAGGCCTACAATCCATGTCTAAATACATACCTAATGCATAAAACACTTCTACAATTGAATCATGTATTTTCTCTCTCCAAGTTCCCACAAATCATTTTTTTCAAATCCACCAATCAAATCATTAGGCATACAAGTAGGCTTGCTAATTAGGCATACGAATCAATTTTCATGCGAATAAACCATGATTTCATCCATGAGAGTATCCTTCCTATGTGGTTTTAAATCAAAAAAACTCGATTCCTCTACCTCCAAAGAACCCTAAAAGTTGTTTGCAAAACCACATCAAAACCCAACTTTACACGGTTGTTAAGACTCGTTGAGTCCACCCAAGAGGATAGGTCGAGAAGGGTTTTGGGATAGTTTAGCACACCCCACCAACACGATACGCAATTCCAAAGATCAACAGCTATGGGGCAATCAACAAAGATGCATTGGCTTGTTTCAAGGTCCTCATTGCATAAGGGACATCTAATGGTGTGTAGATCAATCCCACGATGGTCTAGGTTGCAACGGGTAGGTAACCAGTTCAAACAAAGACACCAAAATATGATATTTACCTTGATCGAGAGATATCTATTCCAACGAATTTTCTCCTCCTGGAAGGGCAGTAGGTTACTTTCAATCATCTTCCTCATTGACGACACAATGTAGGTATTATTAGAGTTTAAGGAGCAGGCCCATGAGTCTTCTCCATTACTTGGGTCAAAGTCACGTAAAAGATAAAGGAGTCCATCTAACTGATTTTTTTTCATTCCCATCACGTAAATATCTTCTCCAATCTTAACTTCTGGAATTCGACCAATATAACATGTTGCATCGATCCATTACTTTTCTACATTGTCCTCATCATTCCTCCTTACTTGAAAAGAACGCGACCCAAGTTCTCTTATGTCCGTTATATCTGCTGGTAACGTTACAACCTTTTGATTAATACGTTTCCATCTTGACACATTTACCATACTCCCACAAGTCAAAACATGAACCAGATCTTCAGTATTTCACCTTATTCTCTTTAATTCTTTGACGATTCTTCACATGTTTCCCGCATTCTCAATGACTCATAAACGGATCTAAATGTTGGATTAATGCCCCTTACCATTCTCTCTCTTGAAAAGAAATAGTCCCTGAGTTCTCAAAATAAATAGTTTGTGTTAACGAGGCTTTGGAAACTTCAAACATCTTCAAACCTTTGACCACAACATTTATTTTTCACTTACCACCTTTAGAAATAAATTTGGATCATTGAATTGAACATTTAATTCATGATTACAAACCTTTAAATCTTTGATGCCTTAAAAATCTAAACCTTCAACTTTAGGAATCTTTGCTTCATGTGTTCTAATAAAATATTTAAGAAGTTATCACCACACTGTTGAACTCCTTTGATGTTCTCCATGCGTTCTTTGACAACCCTGACTTTCAACACATGTTACTTCAAACTAACATCGACCTTTGGTTCTTTGAGTTTTACTTTGAACGGAACCATAACAATTTTCCCAGCAACCCAGGAGATAAAGTAAAGATTGCTTTGAGGATCATATACACATTAACTTCTCGTCGCCAAGGTTTTGCCAAGAAGATACGACACACATTAAGACCATCAACAATACAAAGTACATCAACGTTATCAAATTTCTCGATGGTCACACGAACCCTAAAAATTTAATTAACCTTCTATTGGTTTAACCTTTATTGGTAATTTTAAGAATTCTACCAATTTTCTTCAAACCAAATTATTTAAACTACAACCATCAATAATTAGATAAAATACTAAATTATTGATTAAGATTTTTGATAACTCGGTTGTAGACACTGGATCACCCTTCTCTCTCTCCTCTCATTCTTTAACTCTTTCATTGTTGAACGGAGATTGGTTGCTTGCACGATTGCCAACAAAATTGCCTATAGTTGGACAAATTCTTTGACCTTTGTGTTTGCCACCCTCGTGATTTTTGTGGTCGTTACCTCCACCTACGAACACAACGTAGTTTTTGATCATTTGCGGATTTCATGTCGAGTTCGGATACGATTTTAACAAAATCATAATCCATGTTCTCTTCAGATCATACAAGACCAATATTATGGGTTTTTAAATCTTCTTCACCATTCCCCATCCATGATACTAAGAAGCTTTAGATGTCAACTAACACATCAATTGTTCAAGATCATGAACAGTCTGAGCGGGAAGGATAAAACGAAAGCCGAATAAATATGCATAGATGATAGGACATGCATAACAAGCTGGAGACGACCCGCATAAGATAAAAGCATATTCTTTCAGTCAGCAATACGACTATGTAACCTCTCCAAATGGACAGTACAATCTCAATAAATTAAGCAAGAAGAAATAAGAGAGACAACTAAATACTTTACAAAAATACCTTCTTCAAATGGCAAAGTACTAAATATAGAAAGCTTAACTTGGTTAGGGACATTACAAGAGTAAGTCGTGCTTTTGGGGACACTTGGAACAAAACCTGAAACATTATTGAACTTATCTAAAGCTTCTATAACTACACTTGCTGAAATCACATTACCGCGACTAAACAGAAATATATCATCAACAAAACAAAGGTAAACAATCATTTGTTTTCAAAAAGATTATGGTATTGGAAGCTATCCATCTCCTGAACCCTATGTTACAATATTAGAGTTAAAACTTCCATAAATATAGTAAAAAGGTTCGAGACATAGGATCACCTTGATCAAACCTATTTGACCTTAAAACCAACCATAAAGATCACCATTAATGCTAATTGAATAGGAAACACTTGTAACACAAGCCATAATCCATGAGACCAGCTTTGAATGAAAGCAAAAACTAATCAAAATACCTCTCAAAAACCATCAATCTACCATATCATACGTCTTTTGAATATCAACTTTAAACACACAATGGGGAGGACCAATATTTCTACGATAATTACACATAAGCTCTAGAGTAAGAAGAATGTTATCCGAGATTTTACGTCTTGGAACATAAGCAGATTGGTTAATACTAACAATATCCCTAAGCCCCTCTTTGATTCTATTAGTAATAATTTTACCAATACTTTTGTAAAGAATGTTACAACAAGAGATGAGCCTATAATAATAATGGAGTGTTTACATTTTTCACCTAAATCTAACTATTAATTTTCACCATATAACATTTTGCAAGAAAATAACATGGTTATTTATATAATGTCAACATATGAGGTAAATTTGGGGCTCTCGAAATTTGAAGGCTTTAGCGTTTTCTCACGTTACTCACCCTCAATAAGGACACTGCTTTGACTGCTTAGAGTAAACCTGCATATAAGGAATGCCTTGTTATGCTTTTATATAAATGATCTTTCAGTAGATTTAAACATAAAATCCCCTAAGTGTTTCTCAAACTGAAGTCTTTCAGTTTAAATCACTAAAGCCTTTCAGCTTCAATCGCTGAAGTTTTTTCACCGTCAGCTCTTCAGGTCCTTAGAAGATTGGGAAGTATCTTTACTTCAGTGTATGCAACGGTACAGAAACTGAATAAGGACTCTTAGTTGGAGCTTCAGTTCAGCTTGGATGACAATTTCAAGCTGAACGTTGTCTATCTCCTTAACAGAAGATGAAATGTTTGTTTCACTTCTAGAAGGTTTACAAGGCGGGAAAAAGATTTCTTTATGTCAAAAGGAATAAAGCAATCTCCTTAGGAAATGATACTTCTAAAGTTTGTATAGAAGTACAACAAATTTTCTTAAAGGACTGTGCTTAGTACTAGAAAGCAAACGTGCATTAAATGGTAGCTCAACCACCCATTTAATGCTTGCCACGTAGCTAGGTTAAAACTTGTAAACCCTAATACCTTCGCCTATAAAAGGACAAGGATTCCTAGAGTAAATGCTATCTCTTCCAATTAATGTGATACACATTGAAGAGTTCATTTATCTTTCAAACAAACTGACTCGTACTACTAAAAGCTGAAGCTTCAGTTTAGTCATAACAAGTTTGTTTTCTTATTCTCATAACTTTGGTTAGAGAATAAGTTCGAAGGAGATAACACCCCAATTGCCATTCAACCACCTTGCTATTCCGCAAGCAAGGTGTGTCATAGATTCTTTATTTGATTCTAACAAAAGTCTATACATTGAAAAGTACTTATGTGTGTCTTAAACTTGTTCTTTATAATGTTTATATATATTTGTTTAAAACTCACTTTGTTGTTATGGAATCTGATTAGTTTAAAGTTGATAAATCTTATATCAGATTCCAATTGACCAACAAGTGGTATCAAAGCCTTCTGGTTTATAAAATCCCTTTAAAAGGATATATATATATATATAAAGGCTCAAAGATTTTTAAAATCAAGATCCATCTTAAATGGTAGCAGTAGAAGTACCACAGACTCTTGAATACATGGGTGGCTAGTTAAATGCAGCTCCTGTACTAGAGGTGGAAAATTTCACCAATTGAAAAAAGAGGTTCATGTGGCCCAACATTATGTGATTAGAACCTCAAAAAGAAATACATCATTTTAAACGGTCCTTATATCCCTATGGCAGCTAAGGAAGCCTGAAGGACAATGGACTGCAGATGAGAGAAAGGCTTCTAACTTAGATCAGCGACTTAAAAGTCTTATCATGTCCGTCCTTCCAGATGACCAAATAAATTCTGTCATAAACTGCCTAACTGCAAAATCTACTTGGGATGACCTGATACTATATCATGAGGGGCCCTCTGATGTGAAAGAAAGTAGGGTCATGGACCTGAAGTTATGCTATAACACCTTCAAATTCAAAGAAGGTGAATCTCTAACACAAACTTTCACCAGATATAAAGCTTTGATGAATGAATTAGTAAATGATGGCATTATACTTTCAAAGCTTGAAATAAATAATGGTTTTATAAATGGGTTTACCAAAGAAGTAAGTAAGGTTCTGCCAAGTCTTTTAAAAACACAAATTATCGTGAAAGATTCTGGCTTGTTCTCTATTTGGTAACTCAAATATGAAGAAAAACCTAATAGGACTGTATTTATAAGACTGAAAAACAGAGCAATATCTTGTCTATTGCAACTCCTCTATTCAAATCGCTTCTTCTCCTCCATCTAGTGTCCAAGGACTTTAAGATAGTCATGATGGATGATGAGGGGATACAAGAAGCAGTCATGAGTACTTAAATGACTTAGAGGAGGAATACCAAGCAAGGGCTCTTTTAGCCAAATCTAAAGGTTCTTTAAAAAGGGTACTCAAAAGTTTAGCAATGAAAAAGAAACTAACCAAACTGAATGCCACAAATGTAGCAAAAGAAGGGGTCATTTGCAAGAGACTGTTGGGTTACAAACATCAGTTCCTTCAGATCAATCACTTTTCAATTCAAAACTTCTTATTTTCACCTGGAAAACAAACCTAAACCGAGGACAAATCCGAGGAATTTTGAAGCCCAAATACCACAAAGTCAAAGCTAAACTAGCCCTCCTCAGTTCTAGTGCTTCAGCTTCCAGTTCTTCCTCGGGAAAAAAAACAAAGGTCTCATTGCTGAAACGTATGATTGGGATGATGAAGAAGTATCGTCTGATGAAAATGAAGTAACTAAAGTTAAAGCTCTCATGGCACTCACTGATGAAGAAAGAGTTTCAGTTGGCAAAGAAAGTGCCAGAAATGGTGATTGGACTAAGATTCATGAAAAAAAGGAACACCTCTTTCTACCAAAGGAAGAGAATGATGATAGAAAACACTTTCTAGATTATCTGTGTATTGTTCTTAACTATGTTGAAGAACAAAGAAACAATATTTTGTCAAAATATAGAAATCTTGTTCAAGAATTGAATACATGCAAAGAACAGCTTTTAGTATTAAAACAAGCAAAACTTGATCTTCTTACCATGCAACATGCAAACATTGAGATTCTCAAAGAGAATCAGAACTTTAAAATTTGAAGCTGTGAAACGAAGTAACATCTTATTACAGAAAAACATGGCTAAAGAGTTCTAATATAGTTAATCAGTGTATCAATGAAGATACCTCCAGTTTTGGGTCTAAAGAACCGGTATTTGTAAAATCCTCAGCAGATAACTCAGATATGTCTATTACTAATAGTAATATACATAAGTCATCTGAAACTGAAGATTCTACTCTACCTAATCAAGTATATGATGAGGGTACCCTTCAAATGAGTACTCAAAGAACACTAACTAATCCGTAAGCTTGTGTGCTCTGACCTTCAGCAACTGATTATGATTCAGCTGATGAATCTTCAGTCTGTAGCACTCCTCTTCTTCCTTTGAAGAAGTTGGATGGTGCTGAACCTTTTTCTGGTATAAAGACAATCAAATCAATTTTGAAGTCAAAATCCACATTCAAAGATGAAACTTTAAAAGGCATCACAATAAACGAACCATCCTCAGCTCTTGCTAGAGGCAAAAGTTCCTCAGCTTCTAAGACTAATTTAGCTCCTGCTGGTAAGTTAAAGAATGTGAAAATGGAAGATGATCCTCCTTTGGCTATTGTAATGAAAGAACTTAATGAACTAAAATTACAAATCAGCAAGAAAAAGTCATCTTACTCTAGAAACAAGAATGCTCAACAGGTTCCTCCAAATGCACTTCAAAACAAATACAAAACTTAATTCAAAATGAATTGTGAACTTTGTGGACAAAACAATCATCTCTCTGAGAATTGTTATGAAGTATTGTTTTGTAAAAAGTGCAAAAGAACTAATCACAAAACCTGTGATCATGTTGATTTTATGTTCTCCATGAATGCAAATCAACATCATAATGGTCAAGGTGAATGTTCCTCAAGATCCAAACCTATAAGGCCTTCAGTATCTTTTCCTTCCTGCATACACAGAAGATATAATGATCATCATTCTAATGATTGTTTACACCATCCCACATGTGAAATATGTGGAAGCTATGATCATGACACTTATGGTCATAACAATATTATTTCTCTGAGAAGAGGAATCAATCCTAGAAACCCTCAACATGTCACAAAGAACTATGAAACATGGGGTAGAAATGTTCATACCACATCAGATCACAATGACATTGAGTGGTTTAGGAAAAGAGAAACTCTTCAAGCTAAGAATGCTGAGTCTTTCAAAGCAAGTAAGAATGAATCATCAAGTGCTTCAAGATCAAAGACTCCCACTAAGAGGTGGGTTTCTAGGCAAAACTAACCATCCTAATCCAATTTGTGCAATATAACATATCATTTTTAAACAATTGTCTTTCAAAGCATATCAAAATTATCATCAATGTTTACCTGCACAAATCTTGGAAGAATCATGACCCAAAGAAATGTATGAACTAACTCTTCATACACCTCCAAAGGTTATGGTTATGGTATAGTTTTCAAAAAAGGAATGTTCAAACAACATGAACACTGAAACACTTTTAACAACTGAGAAATCTTCATGAAACCTCACCTGACCAAAATGGTCAAGATAATCAAATTGATCAAAATGATCAAAACTGATCATCTGTTTCAAACTGAGAAACTCATTAAAATGATGATAAGTTTGAACAAAAAAACACACCAATGAAAATCAATTCATTGATAACCTCACAAAACTGAAGATGTTTAGATCTCTGAACTCTTATCCTCTCTAAATGGAAGATACTTCAGCACATGATCCAAGTCAAATTCCTTTCAATAAAAAGAGGAACGTGGCATTGTTATCATTGGGCAAAATGCTTGATCTAATCTGCAATTGCATGAGGGCATAAATCATGATAAAATCCTGCTCCGGTTGAAAGACTTGAAGCCATCAGGATCTTTCTTGCCCTTGCCACATACATAACTTCATGTTTTGAGATTGAGTAAACTCATCAACCATGTCCAAAAATTAGATAAAGCCCTTTATGGACTTAAACAGGTTTCAAAAGCATGGTATGAATCTCTCTCAACCTATCTCACTGAACACATCTTTGTAAGAGGTATGATAAACAACACTGTTTATCTACAAAACTCAAAAAAATGTTATTTTGGTACAAATTCATATTGATCCTTGAGTCCATCAACACAAAAGTGTGCAAATAGTTTGAGAAAACTGATGTGAAATAAGCATGATAGGTGTCCTCACCTACCTCCTCAAATTTTAGATTAAATAATCTAAAAGAGGCATTTCAATCAACAAAGAAAAATGTCAATGATCTGCTATGAATGTATGACAAAATTGGCTCATTAGTGAATACTCTAATTATGCCCCCTAACATGTTAGGATCTGATCTCAACGGAAAAGCTGTAAATGAGTTTCAGTATAGAGGTATGATTGGACCACTAATAAACCTAACTACAAGCAGACCTAACATTCAATTCTATCTTGTCTTTATGCTAGATATCAAGCAAATCCTAAGGAATCCCACCTTAATATTGTTAAGAGAATTTTTAGGTACCTAAAAGGTACTCCCAGTCTTGGTCTGTGGTATCCAAAATGTTCAGGTTTAGACCTAAAAGGATACTCAGACTATGCTGGATGCAACATGGACAGTAAAAGCACCTCAGATGCTTGTCAGTTGCTAGAAGGCAAACTTGTGTGCTTGAGTGATAAAAAGCAGCAATTTGTAGCTATATCCTCAGCTGAAGCTGTAAATGTAGCTGCTACTGGATGTTGTGCCAACATACTATGGATGAAATGTTAACTCACTGACTATAACATCATATATGAAAAGGTACCCATATTTTGTGATAACACTAGTGCTATTGCAATCGCAAATAATCCAGTTTTACACTCAAGAACAAAGCATATTGATATCAGATATCACTTTATCAGAGATCATGCTCTCAAAGGGGTCATTGAATTACATTTCATTCCCACTCAATATCAACTTGCTGATATCTTCACCAAGCCTATGGATGAGCCAACTTTTAAAATATTGATTGTTGAACTAGGTATGCTGAACATTGATTCAAAACCTGAATCTTCAGTACTAACTGAAGAAAACTAAAGCTTCAGTGCTTTCATCCAAAACTGAACAAACTTTCATGTTAAGTGTCAATTCAGTTTTTGCATACAACCTTTAACTTGATCGAGTAAAGTAACTGAGTAATCACATATGTCTCATTCATGGATTTGCATAAGAATGTGTGGTTTTGTCGCCTTTACTAGAGCACCGATATTGGTTAAGTCAAGAACTGAACTAAACTGGTTTATTTTCTTCAGTTTAATTTATAAAATGATTTTATCAAAATCTTCAGTTATCTCTCGAGTGAAGTAACTAATTAATCATAGATGTCTCATTCACGGATATGCATGAGCACTAATGATTTTGTCACCCTTACTGGAAGATTGATGATAATAATGATTCCAATAATCAGTTCAGCATAACATAACATCAAACCTGAACCTAGTTCAGCTTCTTCACATCAATCAATATGTTAGTTTCAAAAAAGAGGAAAAATGATTTTCAAAATTAAAATATTTTATTATTTGATTTCTTACAAAATAAGTTAACTAATTTAAAATTTGTTTAAAATGATGAATTTCAAACAAAAGAATGACCTCACATTTTCTCTCACCTACTTTAATAGTGCACAGACGGCTGTACACTATTCTAGGTGTCAGAGGCATGTCGAAGGGGCCTTCATTAAATACAAAGTTTCACACACATGTTAAAACCTAACCCTAAAACTTCTCACATATTCACAACTTCCACTTGGGAACTATCAAACCCTTAAAAGAAAAAAGTGAAAAATAACCAATCATATAAACCCATTTCACCGATTTACAAAATCCACTCATATTTAATTCACAAATCCTCTCACCAAGAACACACACACAAAACCTCAAAAACAAATCAAATCATCAAAACCCTAATCACTCAAATGGCAAACCAAGAACAAATTCCTCCACAATAAGAACAACCCTTTGTTGCTGCCAAACAAGTTAGCTTCAATCTTGAAGACATCATCCTCAACACAAACAATGAGGTTGCTCTTCTCTACCCAGAACACAATAACCAAGATTATTTTAAATGTGTTTCTGATTTCATTTCCAAATGCTGCCTTAGAAAACCATTTACCAGATCTCCTGACATGTATAAGGAATACCTGGCTGAATTCTGGTACTCAGCCACAACTTTAGAGAACTCTAAGGTTTCCTTCTCAATCCCCACTGGTGGTATTTTTGGAGAAGTAGGGGTAAACACCTTTAGCAATGCCATAGGCGCACACTACCTAGCTCACTCTGGTAAATATGTTGCACCACCATCCATTGATGTTGTTAGGCAGTGGTTTCTAACAATTGGGTATGGGGAAGAGGTTTTAGCAAAAGGTACTCTCAAGAAGAGTATCCTTCCTCCTAGGTGGAGGTTGCTAATGGCACAAATCATCTAGTGTTTAGGGGGTAAAACTGGTGGATTTGATCAAATCACTAACAAAGATGCCATTATTCTATATAGTCTAGCTAATGGCATTAACATAGACTATGCAAACATATTTTGGGAGGACATCATCCTTAGGCTGAAGAAGAAACAAAAGGAAAAGGTTGTTCCCTACACTCAATTTATCTCCCTGCTGGTAATGCACAAGATGAAGGAAGGATATGGGGATGATGAGATCACATGATACCCCACTCAAGACTTCAGTGTCAACAATTAGGCACTGAAGCCCAACCGACCTGAAGAACCTCCCTTCATAGACCACATGTTGGCTATATGTGCTGTAGATAAGCCAGTGGTCTTTATAGCTCCCAAACCCTCTTCTATTGCTGAGAGGGTTCCCCAAGGCACAAATCCTGGAGCTCAACCTGGACACAAAAAGCAATCTTCTTTATTCATGATAAGGATGGTGGTATGGGTAGAGAATTATTCTCTTACCCTAATTGGAGGATATGTTAAGTTGAATTGTATA